>JAPMOQ010021077.1:1265072-1312331 GCA_026543055.1 Argiope trifasciata
TTAAGAAATTTACTTTCAATAAAATATTCTATTTTTTTAAAGGCAATCTGTCTTAAATCTATTTTTCATCATATTCTTATTCGTTTTAAGAAATTTACTCTAAATAAACTATTCTTCAGGTGAATTTTTTTTTTATGAAATGTTTTTTAATGAAATATTTTTCGATTTTATCTATAATACAGAAATATGATGCCCTTCTGTAGATTTACTAATACTGAAAATAAATCAATATTACTATTAATATCTAAAAGAAGCAAAATTATAAGTCCTAAGAAAGAAGTATGGAATGGTAAAACTAACTCTTACCAATAGCAGAAAGTTACAACTATCGGCAGAATATTACACAGTAGGTCCAGGTCCAGCATCTTATGGAGAACGCAGAATCGGATGGAATGATCACTTCTAGTTTTCACCTTCTCTTATATTCCGTGAAAAGATAAAGAGTTCCTGTCCTGTCTTTCATAATCCAGATAAAAAAAAATTAAAAAAAAGATGAGAACCCGGTGAATTCATTTTTTTTATTTACTTTTTTTTTTACAAAAAGTTGAATGACTGGTATATGATTAATACCAGAAACGATACTCGTGTAGTAAGACGAAAGTTGTGGACAATCGGCTGCAGATATGAAAACTCAATTCTTATAATTGATTAGTCATTAATGATAATAAATAATTATCAATTAATATAAACAATAAATTTAATAATAAAAAAACAATTATGGGTAATAAAATTAATATGAAATAAAAACATAATATGGTATAATATAATAAATTAAATCATAATATTAATTTTTATATATTGTTTAATTGTGGATACGGAGCAATCCAACTTCAAAATAATGAAAAAGCAAATTACTTGCGAAAATTTAAAAGAAAATATTTATTTTGAAAAAGGAAAGGCGAATTTTTAATTACATTTAAAATAAATTTGTGAAACTATATATAAATAAAATAAACTTGAAGTACACATAAATTAATAATATATATAGAGAGATTAATAAAGGATCTGCAGCAAGCTTATTCAAAATACTGAAGAAATTAATTGCTTGTTAGAGTTTAAAAGAAATATTAAAATGTAAGGTAATGTAAGGCAAGTTTTTAATTATATATAAATAATTTTTTGAATAACATATATCAGTAAAATAAGTTTTAACTATATTTAAATAAATAAATTACATATATTAATTGTTAATCTGCAGCAAGGAAATTTTAAATTACTCAAAAAATCAGAGTTATTTTAAAAGAAAACATCTATTTTTAAAATGTAAATGTAAAGTTTTAATCCTCATCCCAAAATACATTTACATTAAATTTGTTACGAATATTGCATTATTAAATGTAAATATTATTCAATCTACAATTAAATAAAGACAGCTCTCTGTTGGAAAAATGGGTTCACTCATAATAGTAACATTAATTCATTTATTTAAGTAATAGAAAAAAATTATGTCGATATATTTATTAATACGTACAGAAACTGTTTTTAATATCATAGATTTTACAAAAATTTTCTATTTAGAAACTAATAAAACAATAATAATGTAATATTCTGACATACAGTTTAATTCGGTGTCTTTCAGTAAGTAAAGTTTAATAGTAAATGTTAACGCTAATCAGAGACAATTTACCCATTATTTCTATTTAACTAATTAATATTTTTGTTGTCCTAATATTACTCTTATATTGTTTGCATCAGTGTTGTCTTTAGGGCACAAGAATCCTAGATTAAAAGATCTAATCCTAATCGATACTAGATTTAAAAAATCAATTCTCATAAAATATCTTAAATCTTTTCAAATCAATTTAGAGCGTAGAATGTCTACTTAGAAGTTCGTTATAGTTCATCACTCAGACCTTCTTCAACCTGTGCTGTGCTCGGACGTCTCCTTACAGAAGCACGATATCACCAACTCGGGCGTTAACGAGATTGTCCTGGTTACGAACTTGATGAAAAGATCGCAGTTGAAGTAAATATTCCTTTGACAATTTTTTCCAAAAACAGTCAAGTGAGTCCTACTACAGCTTATAAATTCTTTTAAGATTAGTGTTATCCGGGTTGGACGGAATAGCCGTCAGTTTTCGTTCTGTCAAGAAATGAGTTGGTGTTAAAGCTGTGGAGTTGTCTTTTCCCTCTTCGTAGAGTAATGGACAGTTGCTGAGAGCGGCTTCTATTCCAACAAGGACAGCTGTCAGACTTTCTTCGTCTAAAAGAGTACCTTTCGTAGACATTGTTTGATAATTCCTATTAAATGCTTCCACCAACTGTTGCCAACATAGCAAAAGAAATATTTGATGTGATCTCGTTTCCTTCGGAAAGTGTTGCAAAACAATCAAAATACTTTATTATTACTAAACTGTCATAATTTAAAACAGTATGTTTCTGTTCAATTAGATATTTTTCTTCAAAATCTGATGACATTACCTTATGGTTGTCTTTATTTCTCAATAACTTTAGGGATGAAAAAGTGGATGATCATTGATGGTGTATCTAGGAGTGATGAACATTCATATGAAGGAAAAGTTTTCAAAATCGGCATAGCGCTTGTGCCAGACGAATCTTGTCGATATATTTATCAGTAAGAAGTGTAAAGTAAGATAGTTTCTTTGGAAAATGAAGAATGGAGGGTTTCAGGCAATCGATGATATTTGGTTTCATAAGAAAGCTTATGATCTAGAGATCATGAAATTTCTTCTGATACAAGAATTGACTGAATCAGATCAGTAATTGGAATTGAGTGTTTGATTTAGTTTCATGATTATTTTAGGCACATAGATACTAAGAAAAAAAGCATTATCTTCAAAACGGGAGAAATAGAGGTTTTGATTAGTCGCAGTATTTTTATTTTCATAAAAAATAAAGCCAATATTAGAATTATGTTTCTTTGTTTACATAAGTTTATATAATTTCACTTTCATGAGTCCAAAAACTGCATTATTAGTACTATGTTTCTAGGCTACTGAATTTTAATTTAATTAATATTTATTGTTATGATTAATATTATAATATCTATCTATCTTATATAATTAATATTATTTTATCAAACTTATATAATTATTTTATCAATTAATCTTAATTTAATTTCGTTACCTTTCTTTTGATATTTCTTTTATATAAGTATTCATTTGTTAATTATAAACTACTAATTACTCAAGCTTTTATTATCAATTGTGTATGTACAGGTATCTTATATTCTACAATTTTTTGTCATGGAATAAAAAAATTTTATGCTTGTATTATTTGTAACACCTTTAACATCAGTTGTGTACTTAAAAGTATGTTTTTTTTTGCAATTCTTCAACATCTTGACTTGGAATAAAATTTGTTTATGCTTGCAGTATGTGTAACACCTTTATCATCAATTATGTACGTAAAAGTATTTTATTTTGTAATTCTTCAACATATTGTGACCCAAATGGCATGATTAAAAATATCGCTCGAAACAATCAATAATTAAGTAGTTAGATCAAGAATTATTTATTTTACTCTTAATTACTTCTTCATGGCTGCATATTTCTTAAAAATCTTTTTTAAAGAAAATTTTAAGATTAATAAAGGCTTTAATGCTCGTTCTCAAACTTCCAGAACTACTGTTGCACAACAAGCATTTTCATACCACTCTCAAATGAAAAAAAATTAGCATTACACATTTTAAAATTAGAGTTATCCATTTTTCTTCTAATTTTAATTAATTTGTGAAATTAAAATTTTATGTTTATATGCAAAAATTTATTATGCTCTTGTTACTGCAATCATATTCACATGTAGTGCAATGATAGTAAACACTTTTTTTGGGAGAAATGTAATAGCTTTTATGTAATTATGCGTAATAATTAAAGAAGAAATTAAGAATAGATTAATCACATCTGAAACATTATTATACTATTTTGTAAGGTACTACAAATTTGAATTTTCATTGTTTTTGTTTTAAATTAATGATGTTTAGATCATTAAATAATTTATGAAATTTAATTTAACTATTTTAATCCTATACGAACAAAACAAAGAACAATCATTTTAATCATTAAAAAAAGATTGGAACTGCAAAATTTAAACGTATCCTTACGTTTTAGATCTTTTTAGTAATTAAAATTTTAAAACTGCGTCTGTTTCCGAGTACAAGATCTCAAAAACAAAAATTTTGATTTCTATATTTTTTAATATAAAGATTTCTGTTAAATTTTGAGCCATATTCATTGCATGTCATTCCATATACCTTTCCATCACTGTATATATGCCTTTTATCTCAAATATCCAATAAGAAAAAGGAATGGAATTTTATATGTAGTTTTAATTCCAAATTTATAGATAATAAATCAAAGTTTAAACCAATTTCTTCAAACCATTGGCTTGTTGTCCGTCTGCACATTCACATGTATATGAACATAAGCATTCACTAGCGCAACAATTTGTATAACATAATTTGGTATATGATTTTGTAACTACAAATTTAATATATTGGTAAATTTTGAACGGAATTTGCCAAGAGGATCTACTCTCAAATGTACGTGAAAATGATCTCATAAATGTAACGAGCTAGGTTTGTCTATTCTGGATCCAGTTTTTAAAAGGATAAATTGTTCTGTTGGTCTATATATTTGCAAATGCCCGAAAACAGTTGCTCGAAAACGCATTATTATGACACATATTACGTGGCATAGTACTCAAAATTGCGACGAGCTAGGTCTGTCGATTTCTGTATTCAATCCTTAAAAGGATAAATTGTCTTTTCATCAATATATATGCGAATATTTGAACGCAGTGACTCAAAAAAAGCAACATTATGACACATGGTACGTGGTAAACGAAATTTGGTAAGTCATAATGAAATCAAAGTTATGCAGATTAGATCCCTTCAATGATAAGGAAGTGAAATCAAGATGCATATTGGGAATTTTTTTCTACTTTTCCATAAATAACAGAAGTTAAATATTGTATTTTGTTTTAAATAAAAACGAGGAGAGTTTACACTCATTGTTTTATATATATAATACCTTTTTATGAAAATTTTACCATAAATGTTATGGAAATTAATACAACTTTTATGAAATTTATGTTACAGAAATATTATATAATATTTCTGAATTACATATTTAGAAATATTATATTTTCTGAAGATGTGAGTAAAATTAAGAAAATAATTGAATTTCTAAGCTATGAAATAAATTTAAAAAATAATAAAGAAAATTTTTTTATTAAAATATATACAAAATATTTTGATAAAAAATGAAATATTGAAATCTTTAGTTTTCTTTCTTGATAAGAATATGCTTATCGGATAACTTCTTCATGTCTGACAAATATATTTATTTGCTCCATAATTTTCTACCAAGGACACATTCGAAATCACCTGAAATAATAATATTAAATATTTTAATAAAAAAATTTGAAAAGAAAAAGGTAATTAACTAAAAATATTTTAACATAAATTGTATAAAAATGAGTCTGCTGTTTTGCAAATTAAAAAAAAATGTTTAAAGCATGTGTAAAAGCATGCATAAATGTGTTACTTAAATTGCCGTAGACATGTTAGCATTTTTGGAGTCAGATTAATTTTTAAATTTTTTTTATAAATTTTAAAATAATTTACTTGCATAAGCAATAACTTTTTTTAGTGTTTCATTCAATTATACTCAGGATCTAAAAAAATACCAATTACACAATCACTTTAAAGTTACAATATGTTTAAAGAATTATTATTTTATTTGAATTTTAACTACGGTTATTTTTCCCCAGCATATTACTCTATAGTAAAGTATACCACATTTATTATTTTCCAGCTGGCTAGCTCCTTTAGTCACTAATGAATTGTTTAGTTCTACTTTCTGAATTTTTAAAACTTTCATATAACTTTAAAACACAAGAAAATATCCCATGTTGATGTTTCTTAAATTTTTACCTTACTTGCTGTAATTATCTTTATGTAAAGAAGTATTCATAAAAAATATAGAAGTTCCTCTTATTTCAAACTCAAATGGCATAATAAAAATTATTATTAAAAATAAGATATCAACAAAACTGGCAAGTTATTAACAAATAATAATAAAGTTAGAATTAGGAAATAAATTATTAAATTAAAATTTAAAGGAGATATTCATTTTTAATATTTAGAATTTTAACGAATAACACAAAACTAAAGAATAATAAGAAATTTTAATAAATAAACCTATAATAATCATATTTGAAAAATTGTAAGAATGTTAGAAGTATTTTAACTAAATATATGAGTAATTTTAATACCTAAATAAAAACAGTTTTTTAATACAACAATTCTACAATGAAACCTCTAAATAAACAATCTAATTCGCATCTAAAGTACTAAATCTTTTCAATAAGTTATAATTTTCTTTTCTCGTCCATTTGATCGAATACATTGTAAATTGCTTTGTCGATGTGGTGCTTCATTCATTATGCCTGATCACAATATATTCGATAATATTTATAAATATTGAAGACAATTCTGACACATTGTATAATGATATATTTGATTAAAAAACACAATTTAAAATATTTATATATATTGATTTTGATGTATTTTCTAATATAAATACGAATTTCAGAAAATGTTTTAACATTAAGTCATAGTAAAAGTTTCAAATAACCAGAGACAAATTCCAATAAAAAGCTCTTGAATTAATTTCATTCTACCAGAATTGAAGAAAATTATTGTCTTTATCAGAAAAATTGTCCTGCTCTAAGATATAATCACAGGTCGCTTCTGAAACACTGGATATTGTAGAATTATACAAAAGTAATGCATGCTTGCTTTAATTTTATGTAAGAGTTAAGTGGACAACTGATAATTTTTAATCGATTTTACGTGTCAAAATTGACATGCCATGAACAGTATTTCATCATCCTACCAACATGAGGAAATTCGGCCCTCAGTATCTGTGTTCATTAAGTTCACAGTGATTTCTGCCTACTAATAAGGTAAAACGCTTTGCAAATTAACACGAATTGGTCGCTGAATCTAAATTAGTTGATGAAGGATTTTCTTGTGTTTTAATAAATGAAATACAAACCATTTTAAAATGAAATTCCTGCACAGTAACAAACTTCTGTTATATATATCATGTTAGTCCCCATACCATCTTGCCAACTTCAGGTGATGCATAGCTGCTCCAAGGTCATTTTGATCAACAGAAGATGCCACAATTTTTTCCTTAATAATGAATATTTGATTAGTCGTGTTTAAATGGCATTAGTCTCAAATATAATAAATATCCCAAAATATTTCAGTATATACAGATTATTGTAAGGAAATATAGAATATTTCTCCTGAAATGTTTTTAAGGCTTTAAACCAATAATACTTCAATATTAAAGACAAGATAATTTCACCATTGAATGACTATTCAATATCAAAAATTGGCACTGTTCCTTCAACTAGACTCTAGACCCAAATATGCACACTTTAATAACTGTTCCCATCACTACATTTTATTGCTTAATCGTAATTGCTTAATCTAACATTCAAATTTCGATGCTCCAAGTTGGAACATTGTGCCTAACAAAATAGTAAAGAAAAATGAGATCTGCTGATGGACTTAATCCTTTTAAATTAAGTTTAATTATTTACACTTGAAACAGAAGGCAACACTTGAAATAGAAACTCGTTTTTCAAATGTTTATATTGCAGCAAGACAGCATCCCGTTTCTATCACGAAATCAGATTTACAGGCTCTTCTACACGATGGATACATGTTGAAATCAGTTTACAACCCCAAGGCACTGCCACAAGGTCACCATGTCCTTGGATGAGCACCGAAATTATTTCACTGTGATAGGTCGCCATTAGAACTTTCCCACCCTTTAACCTTTTTGTTAGAAAGTGGCATCAATAATTCGCCAAAAATATGTCAGGAATGCTCAAAGGAACCATCAACTGAATCGATATAATAAATCAGCCTGGTTTCTGTGTTATCTGACAGCATTGAGAAGGCCAAAGTTCTAACACCCTTTTTTATTTTAGTTAACCATCGCTACATCACTCAAACAAAAAATGTAGGGGGAAGGGAGGGCATTGGTTCTGAAATGAAAGTACAAAGAATGCATGGGATGGGAAGATCACCTTAGGCTTGAAGGCCATTACACTTTCATCCTGCATTCCACTTAGCTCAGCTAGAGTTAGCAAGCAAGGTATGGTGGTATTTCTTTGGCCTAAGGTCCTAGGTTTATAGATGATCCACATTTCTTTGTTCATGAAATTATTTGACCTTGAGGGCTTAATAAGATTAAGTCGTCTGTCGAATGACATTTTCTTTTTTTAAAGAACCTTTATCACTTGTGTTTGATGTCTTGGATGTTGTAACTAGTTTGGAGAAAATGAATAAAGAAAAGATTCGGGTTTAAGAGAATGTGAGCAATTTTTTTCCATCACACATTCTTTAAATAGTTATGATAGATAAAATTTAAAAAATCATGTAATGAGAAATAAGATTAAATGAATGGAGAAATGAAAGTAAAGACGAGTTGCTAAATCAAAACATTTAAATTAACAATGAAAGATTCATAAGATTTGTTCCTATATTGTTACGATATTTCAATGCAAACAAAGTAATTTTTAAAATATTTGGCATCACCTTGGAGGTAGGTAGAAATTGATAAATATACAAGGTTTTTGAGATTTCTAAAACAAATACGAAGATAATTGACTTTTAAGCTCCTTCAATTCCAAACGGTATGTTTGTAAACAGGTAAATAACGTAAACCTATGCTAAAATAGATATGCCGAATTTATTAATTTATTGAATAATATTTCAGCACCCCCTAGAGGCAAAATAAGTAATCCCAAAATTAACTCAAAAAGTAAAAAGAGATGAACAAAAACGTTCAATTAGAACCATAATTATAAAAAATAGTATAAGGTTTTATGGAGTTAGATAAATTGGGGAAGAATTTTACGATTAGGAATATGATCTTTCAATGATTTGAAAAAGGAGTTCGCCCTGAAAGTGAAAAATGAATCGACCAGTATTATTATGCATTTTCCCCTAAAGAATGACGAATTGAAATTTTAGCATAATTTTAGGATATAATAACAAAACTCCCCCTAATATATGGTTAGTTCAGCAACCGAACACACAACACGTGTAACAATCAATATACTGAATTAAAGTCTTGCAGTTTTACACCTACGAAAGAAGATTCATATTTTAAATATTTTATACTGATAAATTTTGTACAGACGAGGAAACATCAAAACGAAGCTCGAGTCGTTCTGCGGAAAATTGGTTGATGCATATAAACAAGAAGATACAAAAGAAAAACTAATCTTAAATATATTATTATATTAATATATTTAAACACGAAAAAAAGTTTTTAAAATAGTAAAATAATAAATACCTTTTAATAGAAATCCCTTGGTGATCATTTTTCAAATTCTTTTAGTTATTTTTTACTGCTTAAATTTCACTTTATACTGGTTTGACTCGGAAAAATTACGATGTAAACCAGAGTAAGCAATTTTCAATTTTTAGGACGATTCGTTTTTCGATCCATAATCATCCAATTCAGTAAGTTCATAATTTGAATCAAATATCTCCCTCAATTTTACAGATAACACAATGACATTTTTTTAATTATGTTTTTATAATGATTTGGTGTCGGATATTTTTTTGTTCCATCTGCAACTTTCTCATTACTCAGCTAGGAGCATTGTAATCTATTTCAATAAATTCAACACAATCACTTTACTATAGATACACAAAACTTTTCTGGTTATAAAAGATACCTTTTGAATTTAAAGAATCTTAAAAGACTTTATAGTTTACCCTATATATTAACGTACTGAAAATGTGCATATGATAGCTTAAGTACAATTTTTTTAAAAATAATGATTATACTTTTACTTGAGAGCAAAAATGCTAAGAACATACTAATGCAAAAAGCTAATTTGTTTGTACGCGGTTTTCTAAACCTGCCACGTATTGATTCGAAATAGAATTAGAAAATAACATTTTTTGAATAATAATTGTCTACTTAATAGCAAAGAGCATTTTGAACACTGAAAGTAAAATTATCAGCTAATAACCTATTCTTCTCTTTTATTTCTAACCCTTTTATGCCGTAAGATTGTTAAACTTGTGGCTAAACATGCGAGTTTTATGCGTGTTTTTTCATATTAAACCAAAGACGTTCAACAATTTGTAAATGACTTTCTCCACTATTTTTCTTTAGTTTTCAAGATTGAAACATTAACTCCGTTTCTTGCCGACAGGTGGTACTGAAACTAATCTCACTCTGCAACGCATTATCACTTTACTGTAACTACATATAAAGTTTATGGCGATAGTTGTCTCCGTCCTCAAGTTAATATAAAGTAAATGGATATGAGTGAAAACCTTCTATCTTCTAGTTGTTTAGAATCAATTTTTTTTTTCAATTTTATATCAACCGAGGAATTCTCGAAAAAAACCCCTATGTAATTATCAAATTTTTGGAATCAAGTTTGAAATGTATTATTTCTCATACTAAGCCTTTGAAATATAAAACCGATTTTTGAAATATAAAGAGGAGAATATCAAAATAATGAAGGAATCTGCATATGCTAAATATATGAAAATAAGTTTGAACAGTCTGTATAAATCACAAATGGATTTTAACATGTTTATCGATAAGTCTGGATACTGCATAGCCCATGTAAAAAGATTAAAATTGGCCTTTTCCCCAAATAATTGCATTACTACTGAGAAAAAGGCAATCGACTGCTGTTTAAAGGAATCTACAGGAACCTCTAATTACATATTTATTTTTCTTAAGCTTTTCATATAAATTTTATTTGTGATTTTCTTTCTGAAATGAAAAAAATTGAAGCAAATGATCAGACATTTGCCTTATACATAAAATGACAAAATCTCAAGGTCTATTGTGGTTTCGATATATGAGGGCCATCTAGAAAGAACATTCTCACAAGTTCTCACTTGTAGGTTCAAAAGATAACCTGCAAAATGCGAATGCGCATCCTCGATATATTGTGAATGAACCTATCGTATCCGATTGTTCATGTTAATGTCTTGTAGTCGAGAAGATGCCTAATGTCATTTCTTCTGCCAACTGCAAGGTTAATTTATGCAAAAATTTTAAACGCTCAGAAGTACAGAACGCTCGAATTCTATCCTCAATTCAAAACAAGTAGCGTGGGATTATCTATGCTAGTGTTGTGTTGATCCTAAGCAAAATTCGCCTGTATTCGTCGAATTTACTAATCATTTGCTACAGAAATTTCATTGGAAACTTGTAAATCATCCACCCTTTAATACCAATCTTGCTGTCTGAGTATTCCACCTAGTCCTGCTCTTGAAAAGATTTCTGTTCGGTCATCAGTATCCAGCAGATAAAAACCTGTAGACAATTGTGACATGCCTGTTCCATTCCTAACCTGCAGACTTCTATGGCATTACACTACAAAAACTTATCCAAATGTGTAAAACCATTCAAGCATTGCCATAGTTTAAATAGTCCAGTATCGTTTTCAATAAATCTTTCCTGGTAATTTTGTGTCTTTTAACCTGTAGTGGAAAACTTAATATCTAGATGGACGTAACATTGATTTTTCTCTGAATTTCGCCTATGAACTTGCAGCAGAATATTTGAAATAGTACAATTTTGTGATAAGACCAACTCTGCGTTTTCTTTTTATGTGATCTTTCTAAGCTGCATTAATGTATTTCATGCTGCTGTCTGAAATTTGTGGAAACTTTTTTTAAGAAAAAAAAAAGCTTAACAACGAAGTGTTTATCATTACAAGAGGTCATTGTTGTTCTGCTAGAAAGATCTTGCTTGAGAAATTGGTCGCTTATGCAAAATATCAATTAATCAATTAGATTTTATTTTATCGAATTTATTTGCAATGAATCAACTGAATCAATCAATGAAATAAATTTGTTGACATGATAAATCTTATTAAAATGTTCATTCCATTTATTTCATTCAGATAAAAAATTTGAAGATTAGCTTTTGATATAATGATTATAAGCAGAATTTATAAATTAATTTCTCGTTTAGATGTGACACGAAAATTACAGAATTGGAAATTTACACATCAATTCAAAATTAAATCATAATGAAATGGAGAAAAATGTACATAAATAGGCATCCTGCTTTAACAATATGCTAGATTAAAAAAAAATGGACCACTACGAGACATCTTACTTAATTTGTCTCATTCCATCGTCTTCCATAAAATATAAATTTATTGGGTCGTTCGGAAAGTCATTTCGTATTTTTGTGTCAAAATGAAAAGAAATTTTCGTTTAATGAATAAATTATTTATTAAATTATAAAATTCCCATTCTGGTCTAATACCTTTTGGTAGTAACATGATTACACGCTCATAAAAGTTTTGGTCTTTACTGTAAAAAAAACTGATCGAAGTGGTTTTTGGCCTCCTCATTTGAAGGAAAAATTTTGCAAATCAGTTCTGGTACTGATGTACTGTTAACACATCTTCTCCACACATATTGGCTAATTTATTTCTGGCTTGAACAGCATTTTTACCTTTTATAGCAAAAAAGAAAAAAAATGACGAAAATGCTGTTTATTGCTCTCCATATTTAAAAGGGCACCATCCAAAAACTACTGCGAAGAATCAGCTGCACTTTTTCACACTCAAGCCTTGCTATATCAGCTCTTAAAACATAAAATGATTTTGCTTTTTAATTATGAAATTGGGAGCGAAAAATGCAATTAAATCCTTTGTCAGGAAAAAACGAAATTACTTTCCGAACAACCTAATAAATCCCAGCCAAAATTTTCCTCACCTACCCAACGAAATTTAAGATTTATGAAAATTCTTTTCAAATCTTCCTGTTGGCATATTTGCCTAACAGACTAATTGAAATGCAAAATAAAACTACTGCTAATTTATTCAATAAATTTCATATTATAAAGCCTTCAATGAGCAAGACAGATAAAATTTTGTGCAAAAGTATGCTGTTTGCAGTATAGAATCATATTCAGTTTTGAATAAAATGTATCAAAAGGCTGATCGTCTGTCGATCTGTATCTTTGAAAGCATGCAAAAATAACTCATAAACTGAACAATTTAAATCAAAAAATCATGAATGCTATTCTTATTCAATGCCAAATTTTAGTTTCGTTTGGCTTGGGAAAAGGCGTTCAAAATAAATATTCATTCGAGAGTTTGAGTTAAAACCTTATAGCTATGCCTACAAATCTATATCCAGTAACCGTTGTTCACTATTGCTATACAAGGGATTTGAGGCCTTCTCTGTGGCCGATAAATGTGTATGGGAAATGAGGATAAAATATAGGAAGCATGAAAGAGTTTTTTTGAGGATACCACTCCCAATAATTTTAAAATTCTAAGGGAAAATGTGGTAATAAAGGAAAGATTATAGCAAAAGGAGGCGCACGTGTTTCAGCCAGAGACGTCTTGATCTGCCCTCGATGCTGCCTGCAATTATTTCATCCTGATTTTAAAGTAGTGTATAAAGAAAAACGAAGCAATAAATGATAAAATAACAAGATAAAATAGTAGTAGACCACTCCCATCTATTTTATCATTCTTTTCATAATAACTATTTTTCTCAATAATTGAGCGTTATTCGACTATAAATATTTTTAAAAGAACGAAATCTTCTTGATATGATTTACAATATCGCCAAAGTATTATGACATTCTTTTGCCAATACTATAACAATTATTACACACATTTTAGATAAACAAAGCACTTATCGTATCAAATAGACTTCGAATCCACTATGCTTTTAGCCTTGACAGAATTCATTGAACCCGAAACCAAATTGATAAGTTTCAATAATGTGCGCCGTCTCAAACTTTCTCTCATGTTGACAATATACAAAAGATAATAAACATTGACAATGAAACTAAACAGATAAATTTTCTAATGAAGAATCTTAAAAACGATAGTGAAACCTGTTTGAACTGGTTAGAACACTATATATTTAAAGCTATTGCAGTAGATTTGAACGATAAACGCAAAACGTGATTCGCAGTGTTCATTAGTGAAGTTTGGTGCATGCTTTTCACACGTGTAATATCACGTGAAATTTAACTTTCCCTCCTTTATCTCATCAACAATTAAATCTCAACAGTTGCATCATCAACAATTGATTGAATAATATGACTTTATAGAAATAAAACTCTTAGTTGAAATAAGATCTTTCAATAAATTCTATTGTTGAATGATTTATTAATTAAAAATTCGAACAGATTTTCATTATGATCTAGAATCTAGAGTCTCATTAATTTGAAAATCCCTTACTTGACAATGAGCAGAAATTTAAAATTAAGGCGACACGGTACCATCTAAAAAATGTTTTTTTAATTTTAATATTTAAAATTAGATTTTAAGTGTATCATATCTTAATTAGCATTCTATAACTGCCCACAAAAAATGTGAATTATTTCAACAGTTTTTGAAAAATTTAATTAAAAAAAATGAAGTTTTTTTAAAACTCTAAAACTTTTTTAAATATAAAAATTTTTTGACAGAATTTTTTTCCATGTAGTTCGTTATATAATACATAAAAGTTACTATGGAATTTATCCTCCTGATAATAACTATTTAATTATAAATATTTTCATTGTTAAACATAGAAAAAGTCTGAAAAATACACATATTTTGAGTTTGAACCCTTAAAAAATAACTATACATCTGAGAGCAAATTCCATATTAAGTTTTATAAAACTTGTATTTAGGAACATTCACAAAAAATTTCACATCTCTACATCAATTTTTAAAAAAGCCTTAGGCTTTCAAAGAACAGCACGTAAACAAAATTACATCAGGAAGAAAAACGAATTTAAAGATTTCATATTGCAATAACTTGATATGAAATTCATAGAACAGCCTGAAACTTCTACAAAACGTATATTTATGTATTCTTAACTCTATAATATAGACATATTTAGAAAAGTCGGCTGTATCAAATGAGACAATAAAAAAAAATTCGGTATTTTCATGATTTTTCATCAAAATGTGTTGCCTTTAAAAATTTGATAATTTTTACAACGAGAAGAAATATAATGTTTCAATATCTGAAAAATGATTTTCTATAAAGTAACACTGAAAGGGTTATAATATAACACCTTACTACTATTTTATTTGCTAATTGAATCTATAAAGGATATTTTGTAGCCATTTCTTCTTCTAGACTAGCAAAAATTATTGATATTAGAAAATTAGCCCTAGAACGCATGAATTTTTATTTTTTTTATATCAAAGAAATGTATACGTTTTGAATAACTGCATATAGTTTAATAGTTTTATAAAAATGTCATTTTTTTGTAAAATTTCAAAACTTAACTACGTAATGAATTAAGGAATATCCCAGTGACACAAATCATATAAAAAATGAAAGTCAACTTTTATCAATATATAGTTTTTTACAATTTAAGAAAAAATATTTTGATATTATTTTTAGCGGTAAACTAATCATACTACAGCCATTTTGGAATTTTCCAAGTTTCCAATCAAAATCTAATTATAATACCACTATTGCCATATGTAGGTCTTTTCTACAAATGTTTATCAAAAAACATGTAAAAAGGATTTCCAAAGACTCATTGTTGCTATTTGAAAGAACTTATTATGTGAAGCTTATTAACGAAAAGAAAACATGTAGCTAAATGGCAACTCGATATATTGTAGGGTTAAGATGATTAAAATGATCATTTAATCTTTTAATAAGAATGTTATATATAATTTTGTTTAATCTTCTTAATTTTGATATAATATGTATTGCACATTCAAACAATAGAATGAATTACATTATCAAAAATAGAATGTATCATAGTTTGTTGAATTTTTAATCTTCGATTCAGACCAGTAAATAATTAATATAACCTTAAATAAATATGAATGCATTGTTTTATTTCTGAGTGTATAAACTAAGAAAAATATTTTGGCTTATGATATTACTTATAATTGCTTTTTTTCAAGCTTATATAAGTATTAAAGTTGCATGATTCCTAATTTAATAAAGTCAGCCATTTAAGCAATAGAATTACAATTTTTACACGAGTGGTCTTCCTTGCATACTCTTTAATAAACGTACATGTATATTACAAACCTCATGCCGCAATAGAGTTCATTAAAAAGTCTCTTGGAAAGTTTTTATTTTTATTTTGTGAGAACATTATATTATTGGGTTGTTCGGAAAGTAATTTCGTATTTTTTTGTCAAAATGAAAAGAAATTTTCGTTTAATGAATAAATTATTTATTAAATTATAAAATTGCCATTCTGGTCTAATACCTTTTGCCATATTTTTGGTAGTAACATGATTACACGCTCATAAAAGTTTTGGTCTTTGCTGTAAAAAAAAACTGATCGAGGTGGTTTTTGGCCTCCTCATTTGAAGGAAAAATTTTGCAAATCAGTTCTGGTACTGATGTACTATTAACACATCTTCTC
Organism: Argiope trifasciata; assembly: GCA_026543055.1. Taxonomy (NCBI): domain Eukaryota; kingdom Metazoa; phylum Arthropoda; class Arachnida; order Araneae; family Araneidae; genus Argiope; species Argiope trifasciata. Next base: position 1,281,473 of record JAPMOQ010021077.1, read on the forward strand.
CACACATATTGGCTAATTTATTTCTGGCTCGAACAGCATTTTTACCTTTTATAGCAAAAAAGAAAAAAATGACGAAAATGCTGTTTATTGCTCTCCATATTTAAAAGGGCACCATCCGAAAACTACTGCGAAGAATCAGCTGCACTTTTTCACACTCAAGCCTTGCTATATCAGCTCTTAAAACATAAAATGATTTTGCGGTTTAAGTATGAAATTGGGTGCGAAAAATGCAATTAAATCCTTTGTCAGGAAAAAACGAAATTACTTTCCGAACAACCTAATATTTTGGATTAGGGTGTTTTGAAGCTCTCGCACTCAATGAATAAATGAAGCTCGAAATCGCGTAAGCAATGAATAAAGTATAAATGGCATAAAAATAAAACATCTTTTAATCGCAGATGTTTTCTTTATATCTATATCCTTTAATCGTATATATACTTTTACCAGTATTGCGCTATTATTATGTATGCTTCTTTTACAGCAGATGCCTTTTTAAAAGATTGACGGAGGACTATGACATTATAGCTGTTATTTTCACGGAAAATAATTTTTTTCGGAGGAAATTAAATAATTCAATTTTTATAATATGTTAAAAAAAACTTCACTATCGTTTAATAACAGTTTTGACAAAAGTATTTTCTCTTCCCTCAGTAGGAAAGTATTCATTCATTTTTAAGTGGGAATTATTGAAGGATTTGGCTCCGGTTCTATTAATAAGATCAATCCATTATGAAACTGTTTAATGGTTTCAGAAGTTATAAAATAGTAGTTTGTGTATGCAAAAATATTGTTTGCATAAAAATTATATATAAATTAATATGTTTAAGAATTTATTGATAAATAGACAGATAGAGATGCTTCATGATTGTTTCAAACCAGTTTTAACTGGTTAATTAGTCAAATTAATTAAGAGAAATAATGGCAAAAAATAATGTTCGCATATTATAACTTAAAATTTGCAATCGTAGATTCCATTTTTACTTTTTTGCATTATATACTCTTTATTTATTTATCTTGCGATTCATTATTTCGTTGTATTTAATAAACAGGTTCCAGAAAAATGAATGTGTATTTTTGACGATTTTATTTTCAGAAGGATTAAAACCAAAATTTGGCACGGCGCACAATTGCAGTCACAAAATCAGAGTCCTAAATTCAAATCTATAAATAATTACATTTTTGAGATATCATGTTTACGTTGAGTCATCACGTTAACATAAAAAGTACAGACTAGCAGATGGTCAATTCTTTAGTTGATTAAGTTTCAAATAATAATTAAATGTGCTAATTATTTTCAAATACTTTAGCAAAAAATTGATTTCGCAGAGTTACGTCAATTTTTCTATATGTATGTACTTCTGAACGAATATACATTTAAAGAGCAAAATAAACTTACCATTAGATAATGATCCTAAATTATTTGTAAAAGGAATACATTGTAATTGATATCCTAATTTCAGAAAATTCTCAAATTCCAATCATTTCAGATTTCAATTTTCGTACCATTCAGGAAAAAAGTGACAACTATTGTAAAAATCATCCTACTGATCATGGTACTATTCTTTTAAGGCAAGTAAAGACGCCAATTAAATAAATAACAAAAATCACCAGAAATAATAATGATTATTATGAATATTATAACTGATTATTCTATAGTTACTAAACACAATTAATCAAATTCAACAATTCTGAGCAGCAGTTTAAGCGTAGCATTTAGAGGAATATCGATACTGAAAGCTATCTTCTTTGATGTGCTTATGGACAATGATAACTAAGCATCCTTGAATTCAGCAAAAAACATTTCAGTCCTTCAGTTTGAGAAGTGTCGAATCTTTGAACTTGAAAGATAGAGTTAACAATTTGATCTGCGGTTATCAGTTAATTCATATCCACTTAGTATCCTTGTAAAAGATCGGGAAAATTGATAGGTGGGCTTAAAGGATTGATAAAAATAGCGGAAGAAATTTTTATTTTTGCGGTATGATTCATCTTCCCCTGTTTCCTGTATAGACAAAATGATGTCATAAATTGAGAAAAGCGATTTGATTTATTTGAAAAAAATATGTGCACCTTTTTTTGCTTTACGAAAATAAGATATCATTAAAATGAAGGTTTAATTGGATTAAATTATTATTACCCTATTAAATTTTGCTTAATTGGGAACAGAAAGTAAACGGGAAAAATAATTGCAGCCTTAAAAGAATGAGAAACATGTGCCTTCTTTGAGGCGATCTGGAAAAAGACACTAAACATGTTTTTTCTGCTGATTTCAATGAAAATTTGCAGTGTTTGCTTAATTTAATCTAGAATGTCTTCAAAAAAAGTGAAACCCAAACTTTCCTGCATGTCATTATTCATTCTCTTCATCGATTCAAAGTAAAGTTGTCAAAGTAAGTTGCTAACTGATGCATTTCATGAATCTATACGATGTATCAATAAGAAGCAAGACTGATTTTTATTGTTAGTTTTCCCCTAAAAAACAGGATAAGATTTTAAATTCCCCCAGAAAAATTCTCAGAATGGAGTAATAATAACAGACATTTGAATATTCTTTTGTGCATTTTAAAATTTTTATTTTATGATGGAACATGGCAGTACTCTTCAATGGCATGCTTCTAGATATTCATCAAAGATCCCTCGCCCTGTACCAACTCTCATTTTCGAATATTATTCAACTGCATATTTCCACGACGGAAAAAACTACAGCTTCGATAAATTTCTCTAACTTCACTCATTTAATATGAATCAGTCGATATATTTCATTAGTACATTAGAAATTTTGATTCCAATTTTTTTTTGACAATAACAATACTTTCTTTTTGTATATTTTGTACTTGGTATGGAAAAAAAATATTAAAAACGTGGCACATTTTTAAAACAAAATGAAATTAGCTGTAGTTATTTATTGATTATTCTGTAGTTATTTATTAGCTGTAGTTATTTATTTATTATGTAGTTATTTATTAATTATTTATAGAAAATTATTTTCATGAAAATATTTTTAATTATAAAAATAAATAATTAAATATTTTTTTAGTTACTTCTACTATTTATGTTCAAATATATTATATAATATTCTAACGCATGCTCTATATATTCGAAGAGAGAAATAAATAAGGGATCTACTCCAATAAAATTTAATTTCTCTTTGTTTCAAGTAGGAACATTCTGTATCATAACCATATTATTCTCTCAAATATTCTTCAGCCTTTCCAATCATCATTTCAAAGAAAAGAATTTGACCTTTTTAAAATTATGTCTAGGGAGAGAAAATAAAAAAGGCATCCTCTCCTTCAGAAATAAATATCTCTCTGAATGGATAAAAAAAACTTAGATCACTTTAATTATATCATTCTTGCAAGTCAGTTAGGTCAAAGTACTTGTTAGAGTCAATTATTTCTCATATCTGTCCAAACTGTTGATAAAACATAAACTTGCTCGGTTGTATTTATTTTATTCAAGTGATATAAGATACCACTTGTATTATAGTTTAGATTAAATAACCGAAAGATAATTTTAGGTCAACGACATCCTTTCCTAAACATGGATCGATAGACTGATAGCATTGAATTTGAGTCCTTGAATTGATGTTGTAAAATATCTGAAAGATAAATTTTTTTCTGATGATGGTTTTATGTGAAAGACGCAGGATTGAAATACAAATCTCAAAAAGGAAATAAGTTCTAAGTTCAAAAGTAGCTGCAACAACAAATATTTGTTAAGTATTTCATTTTTTAAGAGATATAAACAAAGAATATGCACGTTTATAAAAATCAATGCTGTCTTGACCTTATTTTTGAATCTCATCTGGGTGACATATTGGCATAATATTTTGTTAAATAATCATATGTTTTTATTGTCTTTAAATATCTTAAATCAGCTTGAGTTTATGCCTTTGAGATTTGTTCATTAAAGTTTTCAATATAAATTTTTTTTTAAAAGTACATAATCTCAAGACTGATTACTATTTAAATCATAAAGAAAAATTTCAAAAAATTTAAAAATTGATGAAGTTTTTTTCCTAGCAATTACTATATAATAGAAATGTATAATCAACATACTTCGAATACTTAATTGTCGAAGTATTGCTACAACATAAAATATGTATTTCATGTAAATCATATGCAACATCAATAGTATTTTTGCAAGAATTCATGATTGACAAAAAGAAGAAAAAAGCCTTCTTAAAGTTTCATTCATATACTCTAAGATTATTGCGTACTTATTCCTCCTCTAACCTTTTCATTAAATTTAAGATTGCAATCTACTTATTCCTCCTTTGTCCTCACTCATTAACTCATCATTAACTCTCTTTACTTTTTCCTCCTCTGCCCTTACACATTAAGTATCCATTAACTATCAGTCCTCAATTATTACGATGACTGTTTAATTCCTCCATTTATACTCATTATCTGAATGATTTCAATCTATTTATTCCTCCTTTGTCCTCAATAATTAAGATTTCTGTATTCTGATGATGATTAAGTGTGTGCCTAAAGTGGCTTTACACAGGTGAAAAGCTAATAATTAAAATTTTTTAAAAGTAGAATTTAAATAGCTATAAAAAAACTCGCTATTCAAACATAACTTTCCTATGCATATGTACAAGATGCAAAAGAAGCTGATGGTGGCGCCATAAAAATAACATTGAAATAAAATAAAGAGGCTGCGGTAAATAGAAAAAGTGAGGGACGTTTAAATGGTTCAAGCGGAAGAGCCTAAATAATATTCTATAGTAAAAGTATAGTTAAAACATAATTAGTAAATAATAAAATTTGTCAAAAACAGGCAGTTTAAGTTTGAAGACAGAAAAATAAACGATAAAAATCAAAGAATATAGAGAAAGAGAAATAAAAGAATAAGAAAAATAAATTAATGGAAAAATAAAATATAAATAAATAAATAATAAAATAGAAATTAATATAAATAAATAAATAAACCTGAACACTAAAGAATATACACTGACTCAGTCTAAGTTAAGAGTCCATTAGCCGGAAAAAAAATCTATGTAAAAAGTTCTTTTTGCATTTTTTAAAAATAATTTAATTTAAAAAAAAAAAATTTTTTTTTAATTTTTTTTAATTTAATTTTTTTTTTTGCATTTTTACTCACAAAATATTGTCCACTTTTAGTGCTTTAGCAGTGCCCACTTTAGCGTCACTGCGCATACTTTGAAGAAAAGCAATGGTAAAGTCTATTTAAAGCTTGAAACTGTTAAAAATATTTACAGTAGAAGTACTAAGAGGAATTGCTTTATCACAAGGTATAAAGATTTCTATATAATTGCTCATCTATGTTCCTTTATTAATTTCAGGATTACATTATAATTCTTATTATATTATAACTATCTATTTATTATTGTCCTCATTCATTGAGATTATTTTATAAAATAGAAAAGAAAAAAAACATTACATTTTTTTCTATAGTGTATTCTTCATTATTTCTAAAATTACTGTGTACTTATTCTTCCTTTGCCCTAACCCATTAACTCTCAATACGTATTCTTTCTCTATCCTCACTCACTAAGATTATTATGTAATTCATCCTTTATCTTCCCTCCTTAACTGCAAATTATAATCTACTTACCTTTGTCCTTACTCATTTTCCTCTTCTATTTTCAATCATTAAGATTTCTATGTAATTTCTCCGTTATTTTCACTCATTAACTAAGAATTACATTTGAATTCTTATTCTATCTTTTACAACTCTATTATTGCCCTCTCTTATTAAAATTATTCCGTAAAATAAAAAGGAAACAAAGCATGTATAAAGTTTCATTCATTAACTTTAAAATTAATAAGTACTTATTCCACCTTGTCCTCATTCATTAAATTCCAGATAACTGTTCTTATTCCTTCTCTTTGTGCTTATTTTTCTGTTCTCAATTGTTTAGATGCCTGTGTAATTTCTTCTCTATCTTCACTTATTAATTCAAGAATTGCTATAGAAATCTTATTTTATTGCTCATAACTATCTATTTACTACTGTCTTCACTCATTAATATTATTTTATAAAGCAGAAAGAAAAAAAATCATCTATAAAGTTTCCCTCAATATTTCTATTTACTTATTCCTTCTTTGTAATCACTCATTAACTCTCAATAATTATCTTCCCTCTATCCTCAATCATTAAGATTACGATGTAATTCCCACTTTTATTTTCATTCCTGAATTGTAAGAATACAATCTACTTATTTTTCCTTTGTCCTCATTCGTTCTATATAATTTCATATGTTTTCACTCATTAACTCAAGGACTACTATATAAATTTTATTTCATTTCTTATAATTATATATTTATTACTAGCCTCACTCTTTATGATTATTCTGTGAAACAAAAAGATAAAAAAGACATATATAAGGTTTCACTCGCTAACACTAAAATTAATAAGTAATTATTCCACTTTGTTCTTATTCATTAAAATTAAGATTACCATACACTTATTCCTCCTATGTCCTCACTCATTAACTCTTCATTAATTATTTGTACTTATTTCTCCTCTCTTCATACACATTAACTCACCATTAACACTCTTAGTACCCATTTCTACTCTGTCGTCTTAGGTTACAGTGTAATTCCTCCAGCTTTACTCATTAACTGTAATATTACAATCTACTTATTCCTCCTCTGACCTCAATCATTAATATTTCTGGGCAATTTCTAATCTATATCTCTCATCAGCTCCAGGATTACAAAAGAATTCTTATTTTATCATTTATTACTAACTATTTATTATTGTCCTCACTCATAAAGATTATTCCATAAAACAGAAAGATAAAAAAAGACATTTATAAAGTTTCACTTTAAAATTACTAAGCACTTATTCCGCCTAGCCCTCATTCAGATTATTGTGCTCTTTCATTAAGATTATTTTATAAAACAGAAAAAAAATTTCATTTATAAAGTTTCCTCATTTTCTAAATGAACTTATTTCCCCTTAACCCTCACTCATTAACTTTCAATACTCATTCTTCCTCTACACTCAATCATTAAAATTACTATATACTTATTCTTCCATTATTCTCATTCATTAACTTTAAAATAACTATTTATTCCGCTTTGCCTTCATTCATTGAATTTAAGATTACCATGTACTTGTTTCTTCTCAGTCCTCACTCATTAACTTTTCGTTAATTATTTGTACTCATTCCTCCTCGGTCCTCACTCATTTCTGTACTTATTCCTTGATTGACCTCTATCATCAAGATTACTATGTGATTTCTCCTTCGTCTTTACTCATTCACTGTTAAATAACGATCTACTTTTTCATGCTTTGTCTTTTTAAAAGAATTAACAATTATCTCATGGTATTTCACATTTAAGTTATCAATTTCTATTAGTTTTGTAAATCTATTTTAATGCAGATTATTTTTCTAATTACATTTTTTGGATTATGTATTTATTGACAATTTAATCCTCCAGTAATAACTCAAATCAACGTAAATAATACCGAAATTCTAAGCCCATATTTCTTTACTGTATGAAACCTTTTCTCCTTCTATATCAATTTTATAGTCAATACAATTTGATATAATGGCTATAAATAATTCCAACTAAACGTAACTCACTAATTTTGCATTTCCGTTTATATCAAAGTGTATATATGATATCATAATTAAAGGCAGAACAATATTATCGAAGGAATTCTTTTATAAAAAATGAACTTTTTTCAACACAAAATAATTAAATGAAAATAAAAATAAATAATGAAAAAATTGAAATCTACTATCTCAAATTTCAAGTTATGTGAGAACATTTTTTTATGTATTGCTTAGAGCTAGAAAGTGATATTTGAAAACTCCCAATCGAAACGGAGATGGTTGATATTCAGAATATAAATGGACACGTTCTGTGTTTGAAGTTGAATGATGTGATTGAGAATCTCCAACACCCTACATATGTTTAAGCTTTTTTCATTCCCATTATAAAGCTACTTGTTTTCAATTTTCATCATCCGTTTTTGTTGATTGAAGATCTTGTCTCTCAAGGTTTGATTGAGGGTTTTGTTTCCATCTCTGTTTGCTCTTTCGTTCCCTTTCTCTTTTTCTTTGCTAGGCTTCATCGAAAGAAAGCTTAATATTCTCCCTTTATGACTTATTCCTTGCCTACATGATTTCCAGCTTTAATCCCCCCCTTAACCAAAACAACAAAATGTTCTTTATTCTTTCGCGTTTCCCTTTCTCGACTCCTAATAACGTAAGCTACTTAAATGTGATATCATTGGATAGAGGACATCGAGTGAAATGTATCCATGCCAGTCGTAAAGAGAGTTCCTGCTAAAACATGATCGAAACCTCACTTGAAAATTCAAATTTTTACAAATTTGAGAGTTCATATCTCGCGGGTCGTGAAACACATCGTTGTGTGCATTTGGGTGAGTATTATTGAACAATAGAAAAAAGTGCAAGATAATTCGAATAAGTAAATTTCGAAACCCGAGTTACAGTAAAAATGTCATTCGACTCTATTAATCGAGGTGAGTGTTTAGGTGAGTCACACTCGTCTCTACGTTGCATAGAAGCCTGGATATAACACTTCCAGACTGACCGGAAGTTGGCGTTATTGACATCTCGAGACCCATAAGAACTTTATGTTATCGATCCGGCATCAATTTGACCAATATTATGCAAAATCCACATTCCCCGTGCTCAATTGATCCAAATTTTTGGGGACTCAGAGGAATCCTCCAGATGTACTTCTAAGTGAAAACCCAATGTCTCTAACTTATGTAGTTTACGAGATATAACAAAAATCAACTTCGCATGTGCAGCAGATTACTCCATGGGGTAATTCTATAGTCCCATGGATTACTATGGTGAAAACCCCATGTCTCTAATAGCAGGTAAACCTTTTAAAAACGCATCCGCTATCAATGAAGCATACATGAAAAGGGAAAAATAGAAAATTTTTGCCTACGCATTGTGAGTCTTCAACAATTTGTTGCCTTCACATTTTGAGACCTCAACAAGTTGCCTTCACATTTTGAGGTTTCAACAATTTACAGCCTTCGAGTTTTGAATATTCAACGATTTGTTGCCTTCTCATTTAGAGGCTTTAACAATTTGTTACTGCGCATTTTAGGTTTCAACAAATTGTTGCTTTCACTTTTCGATCTTCAATTATTCATTGTCTTAAATTATTCAAAACATCCAAACCAAAACACGATCATGTTCTCGCTTGATAAGATTACTGAGCTGGCGAAAAATATCCTGAACATGGAGCTTTTTTTATATTACGAGTATAAATTGGTTTTCATTTAAATATATTTTATTTCTCTTAGAAAATATATTTATTTAATGATTGCTTTTCGACAAAAAGCATCAAATATAATACAATAGTATCAATTTGGAAGTAATTGAATCACGCATAGTTGAAAACTTATTAGAATATTGCATTCATTGCTCTAAATTATTCTATTAAATAATGATATTTCATTCTTCTCGAATGATTGCTTCTATTGTGAAATATATATTTTGCTTCTTTTTCTGAATAAAATTTTCCTTTTGCAGTTATTATTATTGACTGAGTTGTATTCTCAGAAAAGGAATCCTATCACTTCTAACTGATTATTCTTCAAATCAATTATTCAAATAATTGTATCTATTATTTGCATATTAAATTATGTATCTGATTTTACATATCTTATTTTATGATTATTATTATGGTTAACTATCACATATTATTGCAATCTCAGAATAATTTTCAAAGACTATTCACACACTTCAATGAATTTAACTTCTATGTTAAAATATCCAAAAAATTGACATTGAGCATATTTTCTGTTCCTAATTTCCATGTGAAGTTTTATAAATTGCTGGAATAATTTACTGTTAGTAAGTTTTATTAAAATTTATAATCCACTAAAAAGAAACTAATATACTTAAATTGTAATCTTTCCCCACCTTAACGTACTTTTTATTCTGCAAATCAAAGGTAAGAAATGTTGTTTTACAAAATAAATAATAAATCAATATTTCATGTAAAAAGAAATGAAAACTCCAGAATCTTTAAGACGGTCAAAATTCGAAAAAGGATCGAACAACAACCATGGCGAATTCCAAATTGCCAGCTTCAAAAGGAATTTAGACTGATTCTTTTATTATTTCACCTTTTAGGAATTGAAGTGTATGAAAAAATCATAACAAAGTTCTTAAATTCTTCTGATATCTCCCGTAATGTAAAAATGAAATACATAATGTTTTTCTGCCTGCAAAAGTCAACAAAATTCCTGTACTTTTCACTATATCTTGTGGAACTGTCTGCAGAAATTTCCTGGCTTATTCTCCTTCCAGATAAAAAGAGCGGAAGCGCCCGCGTATTTATAACAGTATTGCGAGCAATTCTTTTTGCATCGATTTTCAAAAATCGAGGGAATCTTCTGCAAATTTTAAATAAATTAGGTGGTTTATATAAAAGATATCCAGAATGCAACGTTTCGAAAAAGAATTATCCTTACATTGTTTTCTTCTTTTTTGTACTTACATTATCATTGCATCATAACATTGAATTTTGCTTCTTTTTACAAAGTGATTTAAATGAATGGAAACTAAATACGTGTAAAAGAATCTCATTTATTCAGTTTCTAGGTTTCCATGTCTCGAAATGCTTTTTGATGATCCAAAGTTTTGCATTTCTGTATTATATTATAACTGATATCATTACCTTGCTGTTTATAGTGTATTACAGTTCAGTCTGTCATCTATTAGCCAATTTATTTGATGAATTCCACAGAAAAGATATTTCTAAAGATTTGAAAAGACAGTTGTACAACTACAAAGGCATTTCTAAAATTCTTCAGAATGTGGATAAAGCTTTTTCATTTCCGATTTTTGTGTCGGTACTCATAAACTTGATTGGATTGTTTCGATTCGGCTATATTATGACATTTGAGAGAAGCATTTCTCAGAAAAATTTCTTTTCTGGTGTTAACTATGGAATGGGATGCATGCTGTCCCTGTTACTCATCATGATTTCCGCAACTATTACTAATGAACGAGATAAAAGCGCTGGATGCCACTTGAAATATAAAATTTTAAAATATGAAAAAAGTTTGCTCTTAGATGTAGAGAGAGAAATATTTCAAAAGAATAGGTTAACTCTGTGGAATATTTATGTATTTAATCGGGGAATTTTAGTTGCTAGTTTTGGAACTTTGCTAACGTACGGTATTTTAATCGGAACTTTAGGCAAGACATTTTAAATTCTAAGAAACGGTATTTTTCAAATGTATTTCGTCATTTTCTTTTGTTTCATCAACCAAAGACTCGATTGTTTGAGCTAATCATATTTTTTAAAATATCGAAATATTATTTTTAATATTTATCTAGCTGGTACTTGGCGCAATGCTGTTGCCTGAAAAAATAATATTAAGTGCAATCATCAATAATTTGGCAATGCTTTATCGAAATAGGATGAACGGTACGACAGCATATAAAACATTAATAAACAAATATTCATTTTTATATATTAGATTTATGTATTTTTTTAGAATTGTTAAACTTGGTGTTCTTTCAGAATGGCAATGAAAGAAACTATTTATTGTATACAGTGATTCTTTTAATATTCGTTCATAATTCTAAACTTTAATTTATAAAATAGGATTAAAATATTTTCTTTTAAAATTGATTAAACATAGAAATTATGTTTATACCATAAAATTGTTAATATGGTTGAAAAGATAATTTTTGAAAATTAGGTAATGGTGCAAATTTATTTGTACTACATTATTTTTGGTAGTTACTGAGAAAACGCTAAAATTTAATTAGAATTTAAACTCCTAGAGTTGGTTTCCCCAAAACTTTCTCACATAATCTATAAAAAAGTTGTTACCTCTGAGAATGACTTGCATGAAATTTTCGTACTATAACTGCAAAATATCAACCTTTAAATTGTATTTAACATTTATACAAAATCTACTGTCTCCTCGGCGAATTATTTGGAGATTAATCCTTCGTAAATAAATGTGGTTAAGATTCGAATTTTTTTTGAATTTTAGAAAATTGTGCTATCCTTATAACCATTCCGTAGATGTAAACAATAAGTTGACCAAGTTTCATCGCAATCGGATGAACGGTTTAGGAAGATATAAGAGGCGTACAGACAAACATTCATTTTTCTTTATATAGATATATTTAATTGAAAAACTATGCGGATTTATGAAATAATAGTCACCTGCATTTTTTAAGGAATCAAATATTGCAGATGAGATGGGATTTTCCTTTGAAACACAGGGATACTTTTATTTCGATTGTGGAAAAAAAATAAAAGCACTTATTGATTCCTAAACAGCTGGAAAAGTTGAATTAGCTAACAAATGCTTCTTCTTCTTGTAATACAGCCGACCACCCAGCCACCAATGAACGTAGCAGTATCGACAGGATATGTTGTGGTCAACTGCTGCATAAGATTACAAATGCTGTGCTTCAATGGAAAGCATTTCAGAATTTTTTGAATAATACGTTTTCCTTACAGATATTTATAGTTTTCATTACAGATATTAATGATTTCCATTATCGATAACATGTTTCCAGAATCTATTATTATAATATTACTTAGAAGCATGAATAAAAGGTTTCCCAAAATTAACGCAAAATTTGAATTTGTCAGCATTCATGCGGTAAAGTTTTGGCACTATTATCCTACCCTATTAAAATCCTATTAAAACTCAATTTAAAAACCATTGACAATTGATAGTTTAGGGTTTGTGAAAATGAAGCTTTACGCAATAAAACAAAACATTTTCATTGTTGAATTACAGGATGGGGACATTTACGATCGTCGATACTTGATATTTTATTCTGTTGCTGCATCATGCAGCATATGTTTGCCACTATTACCCGGCAACCAACTGACTTTGATAAACTTAATACAATTATGCAAGTATATCTGCAAGCGTTCAAAATATTACAACATAGAAGAAGAGTGTGGGATCATTCATCGTATTTCCTTGATATCCTTCGTATTTTTAGAGGCACTTTTAATAAACACTTATAGAATTTTAATTTTCATATGTTATTTGTAATTTCTCATGGACAACGAAGTTATTCTTTGTTTTGCTTTCTTTTGATACTTTATAGCTGCCTCATACAATTATCTAATACTATAATACGAGGAATGGTTGTCTAGTCGAAAATCGCCCTAGAATTAATAAACTCCGGTAAACTTGGGGGTGTGGGGTTTGTGGCCACGAGGAATCGATTGGCGCCAGTTTTGAAGCGCTACGGTCGAGCAGTTCGGAGTTACAGATAGGATATTTTCAAACTTTATTAGTTCTTCATAATGGCTATAGATGGCAGCACTTAATGCGCGGAAAACCTGAACAAGAGAAACTCACCAGCCGCACCTGCCTCTCCGACAAGAAACTACCTGGACAACATGGAAGACTTCGCAATCGATGATTAATGTTTATTATGTTTATGCTGTTATAGGTTTATAATATGTTTCTTATGTATGTATATATGTTTGGTTTTTCTAAATAAATTTGTCAAAAATATTGAACTTCAACACACTTCAATCTTTACACTGCTCACTTTGTACCATTTCTTTAATTGTATAATTTTTTGTTATCAATTACATTTATTTCCTATGACTTTTCAAACTTTACCTTTGCATAGAATAGTTCCATTTCCAAACTCTAACTTTGTTTAGAATAGTTTACAATGGTGCACTTTAACCGGTTATCTTTTCACCAATGGTTTCGCAAATTTTCTTATGGCATGTATTGTTTTGATAAATCACAATTGAAAATTTAAATCTTCGAGTTAGCTTCGATGCCTGTTTTCTCCGAGCGGAGCTCGGTCACCCGCTGGTGTAAAGTAATATGACTTTTAGAATAATAAATAAACCTCACTCTGATCTCTTATATATTTTTTCAATGATTTCGATAAAATATATTTCAAAGATTTTTTCATCACATGAGTATAATTTAATAATATCCCAATTTATTTAAAAAAAAACAGAAAAAGAAGATTAAAAAAGCTATATTCTTCAACAAAAGAATTGTAATAAAAGTGGGAAATAAATAACATGAAAATCATACCTAAAATATAATGTTTTTTTATGATGCAAATCGATTTTCGATGAATTACACAATGAACTCCCATAGAAACTGTATTTTAATATGTTTACAAATATTGCATTCTCTGAATTGCCTCGAAAAATAAATTCTATGCAATGCTTTTGATTGCCATGGAGCTCTATTGTGAAATTTCAAACTGATAAAAGAAATCCATAAATATTCTAAAAATATATTTTTTTTCCATAACGGTTTTCATTTGCTTTTCCTGGTGGTTCTTTGCAATGAATTTCGCTGAATGATTTTACACTTTCACTTTTTCTACAGTATACAAACATGCATAGTATTTATGTTAATTATTTGTATTAAATTTTGTTTGTCTCATTAGATATGCTAATTTGTGAGTGAAATTACATTTGGAACATCATCATCTATTTTTAAAAGCAGTATTGTAAACCATTTTTTTTGTATAGACTGTAATAAATATCTCCATACGAAATATAAAAGTGTGTATTTTTTCTGCAATACATTTTTTGTTGTGACTTTTCTTGGGAAATTTAAACTCACTTTTTTTTTTACCTAAAAAATTATTCGAATGCTTTAACATCAAATAACATGAGTTAATATAAATAAATGACTAAAATATATTGTATTTGTCTTTCAAAAATAATCAGTTATTCATTTCTCAAAGAAGTTGTACGAAATGATACTTTGCACGATTAATAATCAATCACTGTTCCATATCTAAAGACGAAGTCATTTTAGATTACAGATTATAATACAGAGGAATCATTTTCTTTTCAACCTTCATATCCATACTGGTAAACATGATTAAGCTATTTAAGGTTTTCTGTGTTCCGTTATTTTATTACGGAGTGTTTCGTATAAAGCTCATTTCTAATATTTGTTACGAAATGGAATCTGCTTCGTGCTTGTTAATAACTGATTTTTGCTAGTATCTCAAGAAAAAAATGCTGAAAATACTAATCAGTGCTTAAAATACAAAGTTCTGAAATATAGTAAGGATTTGACTTCAGATACAAGGAAAGTAATGCACGAAATAAAACAGATTAACCTTGTGTAAAATTTACAAGTTTATCCGGGGACTTTTACTTGCATATTTTGACACATTATTTACAAACGGAATTTTAATCGGGTCTTTAGGGAAAACTTTATGAATTCTATCCATATATCAATCGTATACTTCATGAATCAAAAAATTCTGTATTTCGAATAAAATAATTATCTGAAAAGCAGATTCCGACAATCACCAGTCATTTTCCACTTCTTGATCACAAAAGTCACTATCGATTTTGGAATGTTTAACTCACTAAATATGTCCCTTTAGGGTCGGCTATTTCTATGATAACCGGCAATCATGCCTTTCTCGAAGTCAGACAGCCCTGATTTTCTTTGTATCTTGTATGTGACTAACGCCAATGCAGCATCCTATTTGATATTTAAGCACTGAAGACATGACAAAGACAAGGAGTGCAGATATCTTCATTTGCATAGGTGCCCAAACATTTATTAGTAGAAAAACAGTATCATGAAATATTAGTCACAGAATCTTAAAATTGATATTCTGAAAGTTATAAACAGAAAAACGAAAAAAAAAAGATTTTATCCAGTGAAATGCAGCAAACGAGGTTGGAATCTATAAAAACATAACATCATATGCAAACTTAATGTTTGTGGGAGAAGAATTGTTGGATTCAAACGAAGTTTCATTAAATAATTTTAGGCTTTTTTTTAAAATTATGCTTTAATATGTTTAAGCATCACTTTTTCTGAAATGTCCTTAAAAATCAATTTTATATTAGGCTTTTAACTTGTCACGGAATGCTACTGTGAAAATTCAACTAATAAAAGGGAGTTTCATAAATATTCCTCAAGTATAATTTTACAACAATGCTTCTCATGAATATACTAATATGGCATCTAATAAATTTCATTGAATGCTTCTATGCAATTGCTTCTAAAAATTTCGAGCGAGTATAAAAAGTACAATACAAGTGCAAAAGAGGATTTGTGCATGATATTTACATTTCAAAATATTATTGTGATTGAAACTGTACTGAATATACTATTACTCATTTCAAAAAGTGTTTTGGTAAAAAGTTTTTTATCGAATTTTTACATAACAGATCCATACAAAGAATAAAAAAGGCAATATTTCTTCTGTGTTATATTGACTGCTACTATAAGTTTTCCAACAATATTTTGAAAAATGTTAGAGTAAATACTATATGAAAATACTAAACTGCTGTAATACAAATATATGGCGAAAAGACCTTATTTTTGTCACTAAGATACTCGGGCTTTATTTCTTAAAGCATACTTTAGAAATGTCCATTCATAAGAATAATATTAAACCAGTATTTTATGCGACGAAACAATGTCAATTTAAATTACAGAAATGCGAAATTCAAAGATATAACAGGCAAGAATCACGGAAGATTCAAGAATACCATCTACAGCAAGAATTTCAAATCATTCTTTTAATATTTTCTCTTTTAGGAATTGAAGTATTTAATAAACTCAAGTCAAGAAAGTTCAGTACGTCAGATATTACCTGGAAAGCAAAAATGGTTCATCGAATAATCTTTAGTCTAAAAAAGTACACCAAATTCATATGCTTTTTTTTTCATCTTGCGCATATATCAGCAGATTTTTTCTGGTTTATACTTTCGCCAGATAAAAGAATTGCAAGTGCTCGGTTATTAGTAACCACATTAAGAGCAATCCTTCTAGTATCAGTGTTTAAGAATCGAAGCAATATACTTCAAATTATTAGAAATTTAGATATAATATACAAAATATTTCCAGAATACAATTTTAGACGAAAGAGTTATCTATTCAATCTTTTCTTCATATGTGAAATGATAATATCACTATTTTACAATTTTGAATTTCTTTTCATGGCAAATAGTGAATGGAATAAAAGGAAAAGAAATCTGTGCGAAGAAATCGCATTGACAGATTTCTTAAATATAAATGCTTCAAGCTGTTACCTTGTCTTGCAAATTTTTTCATATATATTTTACATTATAGCCGATGTTATAATTGTCGTGTTTACAATGTATTACATTTTAGTTTGTGTTCTTGTAGCAAATATGCTTGATCGCTTTCTTCATCAACCATTTGAAAACGACATTTCCAATTCCTTAAATAAATTTCTGAATGGCTACAAGAGTATGTTAAAAATTATATCCAACATGGATGAATCATTTTCTTTCCCAATCTTCGTATGCATACTGATAAACCTGATTGGGCTGTTTAGATTCGGTTATGTTCTGACATTTGACTATGAAATGTTTCAGAAGAATTTATTCCCTAGTGCTTGTTACGGATTGGAATCTGTTTTATGTCTGCTACCAACATTGATTTCTGCAACCATCGCAAACGAAAATGCTAAAAATACTGGACGGTATTTAAAATACAAAGTTTTAAAATATAAAATGGATTCGACTTCAGAAGTAGAAAGAGTAATACTTCAAGGAACCGGCTTAACAGTATGGAAAATTTACGAATTCCATCGGGGATTCTTAGTTGCAAGTTTTGGCACTCTGATAACATACGGAATTTTAATCGGATCTTTAGGTAGAAACGCTTAAATGTGTTAATAAAATGTGTTAAGTAGAAATGCACTCATCAATCGTATTCTTCGTGTATAAAGAATTCTATATTTTGAACAACACTGAAGGAGTTATACTTCAAGGAACCAGCTTAACAGCATGGAAAATTTATGAACTTCATCTGGGAGTTTCAGTTGCAAGTTTTGCCTCTCTGTTAATATACGGAATTTTAAGTAGTAGTACTTAAATTGTAATAAAATGTGTTATATCGCACCACATTTATTAATCATGTTTCTTGAATGTGGGATACTATATTTTGAACAAAGACTGAAGAAGTAATGCTTTAAGAAAATTGCTTAATAATATAGAAAATTTAAGAATTTTATAGGGAATCCTTGATTGCATGTTTTGCAACTATGTAAACATATATCATTGTAATTCTGATTAATTTGTAATATTCTGATTTCTTTCAATTTATGAACTAGACTTGGAGTAAAATAACTATCTGCAAATGCAACGCTATGTTATATTTCCTAATTTAATGGATCATACTATGTATCTGAGATTTAGATGAATTACATTTTTTCTACATATTTTTATACTTTTTAATTTTATTTTACATTATAATGTAAGTAAAACGTTGATTAATATACTAACTGAAATAAAATTACTAGTTTATACTTAGTCTTAAATTACACATCTTCAATATGTTTATATGCTTTATTTCAAGGCACATGGTATTATGTATACACTAAAAAATGATTGTCGAATGTACAATGACTATTCATTAAATCTTTTTGTCTGATTTTTCAAATATTATTCTATACAATATAATAATCTTGACTTCAAATTTTTTTAAAAATTAGTAAATATAATTTGAATTTTAGAAAATCCAAAATTAAATTCATATTTGTCCATGCCTTGAATTTTTATACATATTTAAAAATGCAAAATTCTACAAAAGTAGGCTATATATATATTGAACTGTCAAAAATTACTCTTCATTGATGGGTGTAATAAAACATTGTATCGTGTTAGTATAATCAATAATTTTAGATCCATAGTTATACTCATTCAGATTCATTATACTAATTCAGAGATTTTAATGAGTAGCAGTTTTAAAGGTTTAAAAACAAAAGGATGCTTATTTGCCATTTACATGCAAAATTTTAATTTATTGTAAACAAATATATATATACATATATCACTATTTAAATTTCATTTCTTTAACAGCAGTGATTTGAAATGCAATTTAGAGAGCTATAAACAACTTTTAAATTACATGACTAAGTTCTTTCTTCCATTTATAACTGATTCTGGAACCATTATCATTATTTAAGAGATAAACAATAAATTTCAAAATATATTTGTGACCAAAAAAAAATCAAACTTATCCTTAAAGAAAGAAAACCACAATCAACACTAAACAATTGATTCATAAATACAATAATAGCTACAAAAAGAAAAAATGAAAACTTATCATCCAATATTTTTACAATTCTACTTGTTTCTTTACAGATACCATACAAACGCTTAAACTTTTAAACTGAATAATTTTTGCATAAGTTATCAGTCAAATATCCATATATTTGATAAAGAGCTTTTCAAATAATAGGGTAATACTCGATGAATAATGAGAAAGCAACAATCCCTAAAGTGAAATCGTCAAATAAGCTTATTTAATAAATCAGTAAACAATAAAATAGTAAATTTTTACATTTTGAATCGTTCTATCGAGTACAATAATACTTTCTACTTTGGAACTTATTAGTACTTAAATAAACGAAATACAAATTTGGTATGCAAGGGCTATATATTGCTTGATAATATTTTAAATTATGATTGGTTTAAACATTTTATTAAAAATGTGCTATTTAGTCTGATGCTTCTTACTGACTGACAGATAAAACAATCATATTAAAAATTCTTGAGCGATATTCATGTCTTTTTATCTGCTAAGTGATATATGTTAGTAGCCGTAATGGTTACAGGCATGAAGATATTATATGATGCCCTATCATGTTTTGCTATTGTCAATATCTAAATTAACGTGAACCAACTTCTTAAGGTATCCGACTACGTTAAAATCACTGATTATCGAACAGATTGGCGATTTTTTTGTTGTTGTTATTTCTTGTACTTCAGACTTTTTCTCTTTCCAAAGCAGTTTATCTTTTCTAAGAAAAGGAAGACCTGACCTGAAGAGTCACATATTTTTCAGCTAAAATTTGTCTTTATTTCCAATTTTCTCAAAAATTTATTATTCATAAATATTTTCTACTATTAACGTGGTATCTCAAAAACTAATAGAAGTATTTACATAAAAATTTCAGCTTGTGTTTTAAATAAATGGGCAATGAAATGATTCAAAAGTTTATTGTTGGTGAAATACTTTTTCATTTAGAGGTGTTTTTAGAAAAATTAAGTTATAAATTTATGGAAACAATGCATATATGCGTATATTTTTACCCATAAATTCTTTGAATCTCACCATTTTTCTTGGATTTTGGTTCATTTCATTCATCATAATATTCTATAATTTGAGTACAAAGAAAAATAGGACTACTGGATTACAGTTTTGTGCAGAGTGTTAACCGTATGAGCTAAATTTCATTAGAATTTACCACACATTTTCTATTTCTCAAAATGTATTCTATTTTCAGATAATTTTGTTGCATTTATAGTTTTTTGTATTATAATTGACAATACATCTAAAAACCATAGTTTTAAGTAATTTTTCAAAAATTTTCCTTCGAACGTAGTCGGACACCTCAAATAATCATTGGCTTTTTTAAGTGCAATATGCGTCAAAGATGGGTAAGAATAGATTATGTAATATTAGTTATTTTTCAGCTATAATATATTGTATTGCGTTTTAGCTTGGAGTTGATTCTAGCAATACTTTTCTTTTGCATCTAAATGGAAATAAAATAAATTTTCTAGACTATTTAAACAGCAATTAGCTAGTCTCTAAAAATCATTGTTGTTGTGAATTAATAATTTTTATTAAATGTTACGTACAAAAAGAACCTAAAAGAATTTTCTTAGATTTATTTCATGTAGTCGCTAATTTTTTTATAAAAAATTACACAAATACATCTCGAAAATATTTAGTTTAAAAAACCTTCATGATATTTTCACTCGCAGAAATGCCATTTTCATAAATATTAAAAAGATAATATTTTTTATTCAATTTCTGTTATTATTTTTAATTTTTAATTAATTTTTTTTTTTGTTTTCGAATTTCAAAAGAAAAATGGTTGATCAAGGAAAGCATATCAGAAAAGTTGGATATGATACTTCATGATATGAAACACATTGTTGAAACAACGACTATAACTAAAACTTTTAGCAAAAAAATGAGAATTTTTAAAAAATTAGAAATAATAATATTTAAAAAAATTTCAAAAAAAATTCATTAATTATTCTTTATTAGAATTGACATATTTTATAGAAATTAGTCAAATAATACTTGAAATAAATTTTAATTAACCAATACAACAAAACAGCTATAATATTAGGTCACCCCATGCACTCAAGTGAATCACATACCGACTGAAGAAATCTTAAAAAGTTCGTTTAATGTTGTGAGGGATTAACAGTCAATGTTCGAAAGTCGTCAAAAGCAGAATTCGATTATTCTAATTGGCGACGCCGTTTGGCAAATGGAAAGAATTCTTGCTACAATTTCGCATTAACTTCTTTGAATGAAATTTTTTATTGCTATTCTTCATTTTCTAATTCTGATATTATCAGCATTTTTTTGTATAGATTTTATGTTAATTGTTACGATTGATATAATTAATTTGTTATTTTATATGTAATGCTCATAGTTTAATTATATAAAAGAAATAAACTCACATTTATTTCTTTAGTTTAAAAAAAAATTGCTAATATTAGAGTATTTTTAATGTTACAAAAAATTTAAATTATTCATCAGTTAATAACTCTCAGCTAAAAATCTATAATGATAAAACTTCTTCAATCAGAAAAATTCCAAATTATTAATTACATTGTCTTTATTGTTACTGACCAATTTCTTAAATAATCATCGATTTTTTTAAAGAAAATATATGTCAGAGATGGGAGAAAATAAATTATGCAATATCAGTTATTTTTCAATTATCATATATCGTATTGCTTTTTAGTTTTAAATTAATTTTAGCAATACTTTCCTTTTGCATCTATAGGGAAATAAAATAAATTTTCTAAACTATTTTAGCAACAGTTATCTGCTCTCTAAAAATCATTGTTATTGTGAATTAATAATTTTGATCTAATCTTGCATATAAAAAGAATTAAAAAGATTTTTCTTAATTTTATTTCATGCAGTCGCTAACTTTCCTATAAAAACTTACACAAATACAGTTGAACAAGTAATACATTTTGAAAATATTTTGTTAAGAAAACTATCATGATTTTTTTTCACTGGCAAAATTATCATTTTCATAAATATTAGAGAAAATATTTATTATTCAATTTCTGTTATTAATTTTATGCAAGTTAAATATATATCTATATATATAAATGTATATCATCTCATTTCTTCTTATCGTATAAACTCTTGACATTTTAAATCGATTTTCCAATAAATAGAAATAGAACTGGTAAATTCTAAATAATTTCATAAAAATATGATTTCTTAATTGCCTTTCATATATATAAAAATTTAATTACTGTCCCAAAGCTGAGGAGAACTATATCCTTTTGAAACAACTTTCCTATAAAAAAGGAAGTTTTTCTGAACTAACAAATAAAAGAAACTCAAACAATGCTAACAAGAGGAAAGAATGTCCTGGGAGCTTTTTTTAATACAGATTATTTCATTTAAATTCATTTCATCTTCCCAACAACATTTTTTACAGATTAATTTTCTATTAAGAGTATCACATACAATGTAATAGTATTATTTTATTTTCAGTAGAACGACAAATATTCAAAGCCATATAAGAATGTCGTATGCATTGATGCAAATTATTCCATTAAATAAGGAATCATACTACCTGAATAATTGCTTTATTGTAAGATACATGTTTTGCTTCTTATATATGTTTTATGTTTTCATTAAATATTATACCTTTTTTATTTTGTTCAAACATTTTCTCTTTTTTATGATTATTATAAACCGTGTTGCGTTATTTTGCCTTAAAGTTGGATCCTATCACATTATTGAATCTTTTAATACATTATTTATTCAAACCAATTATTCAAATACTTTCATCTATAATTTAAATATTAAGTTATGTTTTTCGTTTCATAAATCATATTTTGTGAATGAATCTTAACTGTCACTATTCATTTCAACCAGACAATATTTTTCAAAGATTACTAATATGTTACAGCAAATTATATTTCTGTCTGAAGCGGTTTAAAACATCTGAAATAAGTCCATCTTTTTTCTTTCTGAATTTCTTCTGAAAATTTATAAGTTTCTGACATAATCTATTGACAAATGGCAACATAAATTATGCTGCATTAACATAAATTTTAATTATTTCTTTTCACAACTGAAAACCTAGCTAAGAAAGCTAAGTCAGACGCAGGAACTGAATAACATAATAAATTCAAATATGAAAAATGGTTTTTTACAAGATTAATAATAAGATTAATTTCATTCAGTACGAAATGAACACGAACTTTCAGAAGGCCAAAACTCAAAATAAGACTAAACAATAATTCTGTCAATTTCAAAATGTGTTTAGATTAATTCTTTTATCATTCCACATGTTAGTATGTAGTATAATATGATAAACTCGTGACATATAAGTTGGTGTCTTTACTACACCTTGGACTGTAAAAATGAAATATGGAAGTTTTTCTATTTATAAAGGATAATAAAATATAGAGCAGAATAAACTATATGTCTTTCATGGTTTTTTCTACACTCAGATTAAAAAAAAAGGGAAGTACTCATTTTCTTATAACAAAATTTAAAAAAATTATTTTTGTATCAGTCATTAGATATTGAGGAAAGCTATTGTAAGTTATAAAAAACGAGAAAGTTTTTGCAAATTATAAGAAAAGCTATTGCAAGTTTTATAAGAAACCTCACTATCATTTATAAACTTCTTTTCAATCGAAATTCTATAAAAATATAAACTTTTATATCTAACTGCTTCAGAAAATATACTGTGCCAATCAAATTAAGTACTTAGAGCAAAAAAGTATTAGAAAGTCTATATCGAAACTTCTACTGAGGAATAATGAATTAAATATTTCCTTCAAATTACATAGATATTATAACATACAGTATTTGTAAATAACATTTGAAAATAAATTAGTGAAATACTAATGATTAATATTTCATTTATAACAACAGCATCAACAAATACTGTTCAATTCTCGGTTCAACCAGTTCCCATCTTAGCCCTTTGTTCTCTGATGGCTTCTTTTATTTACCATTCAAGACCGTACTTCGTTTTGAAACATTAGTTATTTATTTATTTTTCAATTTTGATTGCTAAAAATGCCTACAAAATGGTAAAAAATACGTAGTTTTATTTATCGAAGAAATTCAACTTTAAAAAAATTATATAAAACAGAAAATGATTACAGCACAATTTTTTTTAAAAAAGTGACAAATTGCTCTAGACTTTGTTGGAAATAATTATTTCCTAAAATTAAAAGCACGAAACTTTTGTCATTTTCATTGATTAACTCTAAACATTTTCTGAAATGGACAATCTATTTCTATCAATTATGTATTTCATGTTTCCATCATTTTACAATGAAATTTTGTAGCTGTATTTTTACATGCTTGCTATAGGATTTATTATTACAAATGTTTATTACTACGTTATTGCATTTATGAAATATATTAATGTAATTATCAGCTTTCTCATAACATCTGTGTGCTCAGCAAAAAATAAATTACTTTGAATATGTAGTTTCCTCATTGATTAAACATTACGTTAATATCTTTCATTAAAATTAATGATAATATTTACAGAGGGCTTCAAGGAGCAGTAATTAGAATACTAAAATGTAATGTAATATAATTAAAAATATTGGAAAAATTCGATTTCAAAATTTTTGCCCCAAATAAATATCTTTTTTTTTGTATTTAGATAAATTTTACTATATAAGGAAAAATTATAATACTATGAACGAATATTCAAAATTCAACTCTTAGCAATCTCATATCTATTTACAAGTAGATAGAATTACTTTTTTTATAACTAGTTATCATGAAATGTAATTCAATTTTTTTAAATCGTATCTCTGAGTACAATTTACATATTATCTCAAAATAAAAATATAAAATAAAAAGAATTTATTCAAAATAAGATAAATAATTCAACTCTTAGCAATCATATCTATTTACAAGTAGATAGAATTACTTTTTTTATAACTAGTTATCATAAAATGTAATTCATTCTTTTGAATCATATATCTGAGTACAATTTACATATTATCTCAAAATAAAAATATAAAATAAAAAGAATTTATTCAATGTAAGATAAATAATTAATGCAGAACCAATAATAGCAAGGAAACATATCTAAGATAGAAAATAAATGGTTCCATGACTTACATTGATTTTCGATCAAATAAACATTCGATTCATTTGAATTAGGCTTTAAAATGATTATGAATTGATTTATCCAAAAAATCGTTAAAAATCAATTTCGCGAAACGCTTTGCTTAAAATGAGATTCTAACAAAATCGGAAAAGCCATTTTTTATTTAAAAAATAACTCAAATATTCTTTTTCAACAGCGTCTTTTCATTTTCCTTTGAAGATCCCATTATTGCATGTAATAAGGGAAATGCTTTGAATGTAAATGGAATGCTTTGAATGTTTTCAATTGTAAACTAACAGATAGAATATTTGTATCTATTATTTACGTGTTAAATTATATCTATCGTATTAGATACGTTATATTATAAAAAAAATTAAACTTAACACATCATTATCGATATCTAGAATTAGTATTAAAAATGTTTTCTATAGTATCAATAACTAATATATTGTTATGGATACTTCTCTGCAGGGAGTTATTTTCAGGATTTGTCGATCTATGAAATGAAACACAGTCCTCTCATAGTAGACGACAATATTTATTCAACACGAATAGATTAATACGCATAGATGAAAAATGTACAGCCTAGACAGCACACTGCAGCATGTTGCAACAAACAGTAGCTCACAAGAAGTTATATCAACAGCAGCACACAAAGCGGCCAAACAGAATTCAGCAGAAGGACGGAATTCCCTTGACTTCGCTCTGCGGCCTCAACAAACATCTGCAATTCGTCACTGTCTCTTCGCTTTAGTTGTATCCAACTGCCAACTCACTACTACACGACTGGCTACTCAAATAGCATGATGCTGTTTTTACAACAAATAAAAGGAATCGCACATAGCTCAATACAGTAATTTAACTTACACATTTACAGTAATTAACACAATAACTTATACAACACAGTAATTAACTTGAGTTCCACAGCTTTTTAAAGCTTGGAACACACAGTAAAGCTTGCTCTTAGCTAGACTGATCCAAATATTTGCCACTGACTCATCCCATGATTACAGCTTGTTTCACGACTCACTTCGGCTTGAGACAGCCGATCTTTTATAGTTCCCGGAAGAGAGGAGGCAGAGAAGATTCTGGAACAATCAGGTATATCTCGGATCCTATTGACCTAATCGCTAAAACTCCGTAAGTTTTCGGTATTATATATTTTTTCGCCAAAGTCGCAATATTTGTCGCCCAGCTTTGAGATTACTAATGCAGTACCCAATCAACACCCAACAGAATTGATCGTAAAACGGTATTTTCCGTGATTGAACTGTGCCGAAAAGAAAAAATACAGGTTTGGAACAATATCCACTTACAAGATAACAATGAGCATTTTTTTGTTTCCTGCGCTGCGATTTCTGTTGTAAAACACGTAGTGATGTGACTGTATAAAAAGTCAATTTTAGTATCTAACAAACTGAGTTGAAACAAATGAATGACAAAATGTTTTGTTTCCTTCACTAAGAAATCCATTAGCCATTTCTCAAGGAAAATATGTAAAATGCTATTTTTTAAGTTTAATAAGCAGTCAGTATTTCAGAAGTCAAAGCGAAATCAATTGATACTACGGAAATGCAAAACTCAAAGAAATGAAAAGCAAGAATCACAGAAGATTCAAGAATACAATCTACAGCAGGAATTTAAATACATTCTTCTAACATTTTCTCTTTTAGGAATTGAAGTATTTAAAAAATTCAAGTCAAAAAAGGTAAGCATGTCAGATAATCCCTGGACAGAAAAAATGGTTCATCGAATGATGTTTAGTTTTCCAAAGTATACGAAATTTATCTGTTTTTTTTTTTTCTTCGTTTCGCACAGCTATTCGTTGATTTTTTATGGTTTATATTTTTACTTGATAAAAGAATTACAAGTGCTCTGTTTTAGTAACTATATTAAGAACAATCTTACTAGTATCAGTTTTTAAAAATCGAGAAAATATGCTTCAAATTATTAGAAATTTGGACATTATATACAAAATATTTCCAAATTACAATTTTAATAAAAGAAAGTATCCAATTCTACTTTTCTTCATTTGTGTAAACCTGTTATCAATATACTTCAATTTTGACTTTCTATTCATAGCAAAAAGTGATTGGAACAAAAAGAAATTGAATCTCTGCGAACAAATAGTGCTGTCTGATTTTTTAAGTATGAATGTTGTGAAGTGTTTTATGTTTTTTCAATATTTTGCATATTTATTTTATATTGTTTTCGATGTCATCATTACCCTGTCTATAGTGTATTACAGTTTAGTTTATGTTTTGATAGCAAATTTATTTAACCGCCTGCTTTCTAAACTCCAGAGAATTGAAGATTCGAAATATTTAAAGAAATTTTTGTCCAATTATGGAAACTTTCCAAAAACTATCTACAATGTAAACGAATCATTTTCTTTTTCAATTTTCATATGCATATTGATTAAAATGATTGGACTGTTCAGATGCGGCTATGTTCTAACATTTGACTTCGAAGTTTTTAGGAAAAGTTTCTTTCCTAGTGTTTGTTTCGGCATAGAATCTATGTTGTGTCAGTTATTAGCAATGATTTCTGCGACCATCTTAAATGAAAATGTTAAAAATACTGAACGGCGTCTGAAATACAAAGTTCTGAAACATAAAAAGGATTTGATTTTTGATATAGAAAGGTTAAGGCTTCAAGAAAACAATTTAACATTATGGAAAATTTATGAATTTCATCGAGGACTCTTGATTTCAAGTTTCGGTACTCTGTTAAAATATGGAATTTTAATCGGAACTTTAGGGAAAACTTTCTAAGCTTTATTCTTTCACCAATCGTATTTTAAGAAAAAGAATTTCTGTATTGATGTAAAATAACTAATTTTACATTGATATGTAACTATGTAATAATCACAATGTATCCTTAATTTCTCGTGAATCATTGCGTGTAATGTGTTCACGAACGTAGCGGGTACACGAATATGGAATTTCAATAAATTTTACAGCTATACCGTTATATTTTTTTGTAATCCAAAATTAATACACTGATTCATCAGTTAATGAAAAATATCAAATTTCAATTGATTATAATATTGCATGTTTTTATTATGTCAACGAATATATATGTATCGTGGATTCAAAGCACCTTTGGGATCTGTGTAAAGAGATAAGTGAATGTGACTCCCCGTATAATTTTTTATATGACTTTTAGAATCGCACGCAGTTTTTATTTCAAAATTTACTAAAACTTAAAAATATGAGGTAAAAAAATACGGGTATTGCAAATTTATCCTTTTTTTTTAATTTTGTAAAAAAGAAATTTTTTTATTTATCAAGATATCAATAAATATTTTAATATTGCAATAATATTATCTACTAGCCGCCTTTGGCGACCAGCTGGTTCGCCATGAGTAAAGCGTTCTAAAATTTTCAATTAAATCCCATATTCACTAGCCTTGAAGTAATTCCGGGCATTGATTGACCTGAAATTAATACTTTCTTTAAGATGATGGACGGAAAGTTCTAAAACTACACCTTTTCATAGTATTATTCTTTAATTTTATAAATCAGTCAGTTTTACCCATCGGTTATGCTTCCAAAATATTAGAAAAAAATTTCGATGATGTTGCCAAAATATTAAATGTGTTTTTTAAAGAAAGCGAGAAAGGGAAAAAAAGTATTAAATTAATGATACAGATATTGCAAACGATTACATAAATATGCCATTAAGTCGGGATTTCAATGCATATCCTGTCTAAATTCAATCAGGTTTACCGTAAATAAAGAAGATTTATTGAGTTAATGATATAGATATTGCTTTGCATTTATTTTTTTAGGAAATATCACATTTTATATTTCTTTTATTTTATCCAGTCACGTGCTGAAAGTTGCATTTCTTTAGATTTATTTTGCGATGATAATTTTTTTTTATTTGAACTTCCGGCATTCTTTTATTTTATCCAGTCACTTACTTAAAAAACATGGTTAAAATATTTCTTTAAAAATTCGTTAAAAATAGAAGTTTTAGTCATACATTAAAACACTAATACCAGTAGAAGGCTAATTTTTTAATCTTTAAATTGATGTAAAAATCATGTTTATGTGATCATATTTTCGGAAGTTATAGTGGAAAAACGTCGAAATTTCGCTTAAATTTTAATTATTTCAAATTCTAATTAAAATTTCGAAAAAAGGGCTTCGAGGTGCACATTCCGGACCTCCAAGGTATACATGTACCAAATTTGGTAGCTGTAGATCCAACGGTCTGGCCTGTAGAGCACCAACACACACATACACGCACACACACACACGCACACACACACACATTGAGCTTTATTATAAGTATAGATATAGATAATTTTATAGCAATCTTTACGTTAACTTTAATACTAGTGAATCGTGCTTTTTATGGGTCAAAATCTAACAGAGTTGTTTTGTTAATATTTATATAAAAATATTCAATGTTGTATAGAAGAAAATACAACATTTGCAAATTTTTTTAACAGAAAAACCTTCACTTTTATTCTTATTGCAAGCATTCAAATGAGCCATTGACTTATATATCAAGGAATCTGCGTATAAGAAGCACGAATAACTCTTGGCATTTTGTATTAAATTTTATTTTCTTTTAATGTCAAATATTCCCACAGATGGAAGCCTTATACAAATGAGGATAAGAAACTTTTCAGGTTAGTGATTTGCTTTTGGTTCTTTGATTGCCAAAGAAATGAGGATAAAGCGAGTGTCCTTCACTCAATGAGAGAATGGGCTTCGTGCGAGAATAGTTGTACCTTAACTAATGATGGCTATTAAGACCTAACTACAGCTTCTATCTCGATATTATTGTGATGATTACTATTAAGTTTTTTCTTGATGCATCGGTAGGGAAGGAACAACTCTTTTTCCGTTATCGAATAAATTGTCTTCGAATATTTCCAAGATCGATTTGAAATAAAAAGTTATAATTCTTCTTAAGAACATTAATTGAATATTTACTAAATAAATTCAGTACTTATCATATGGAAGATGTATTGCTGTTCACCAAACGAAAGTTGAAATATGAATATCATAAGCCTGGTAGCATTATTAAGAAGTGCGAAGCTACAAATTAATCTGTCAAAGCATAATACTTCCAAAAATAGGTTAGTCCGCTCCTAACAAGGACGAAAAATCTTGGAAAATAAAATAATAATTATTAAATGATACATTTAAATCCTAAATGATTCACACACGGCATCTTGTGCCACTGTTTTTATTTTTATTCTTTGTTACTATTTTTAGTATATTATTGTAGTTAATAATTTTTTGTAAATCGGTATGTTATTAGCAAATGTCCAACGTATTCAATAAATTAAGAAATATTCGTTATTTAAAGGAAATTGATTGATCAATAAACTGAGTTCTTGCATGGATGGCGAGAGTCAGTTTCGGAATAACGAGTAATTGATGTGTTGTCCAAATTCACGATTTCGAGTTGTGTTATAAAAAATTACTATATGTGAAAAATATGTGTCAATTTGACGTCTAAATCCTAAATATGCTATGCACCTCAGCAGTCAATGTATTAAATAGTTTTGATATTAGGTTAGGCAGTGTTCTACCAGTTCCGTTATAGACTTCAAATTTCTATCACTACTTGCACAGAGAGGAACGTGTGAGTTGACGCTCTGCAGGTTAGATTGTTTGATCTAGAGATACCAAATTTAGCACAGGACGTTATATATATACAGGGCCCTGTATATTATATATATATATATATATATATATATATATATATATATATATATAT
>JAPMOQ010021077.1:1312731-1343806 GCA_026543055.1 Argiope trifasciata
TATATATATATATATATATATATATATATATATATATATATATATATTATATACAGGGCGTTCCGAAAAAACGTGGACAAAATAACATTGCAGATCAGTCATACAACAAGGATCGAAAATCGCATAGGAACATGGGGTCGCAAACGCCTGTAGAGGGCGCCAGAAGCAGGAGAGGGCGTTGCGGTGCAGACACGAGCCGAGCGAAAGGAGATTGAATTCATTCGAGTCATTAATGCGTTGGGAGTAACTTGGCTAGTTCCAGGGACCGCGAATTGGCTGACATGCATTTAGTTTACTGCATGGCCAACTACAATGAACGAGAAGTCTTGCGAATGAATCGTCAAAAATATCCTAGTAGAAAGATGCCTAGCAGCTTATTCTTTGCCACTATTCGCCGAAGATTGTGTGAAACCGACTCGTTAGACGTGAACAAGCCAGATTCAGGTCGCCAACGAATATCTCGGACAGTTGATGCTGAAGAAAGAGTTGTCCAAGCACTTCAGCCTAATCCTTCAACAAGTATACGAGTTATATCCCGAGAGACCCATATTCCTTAAACTATCGTCTGGCGCATTGTACACGACGAAGGACTTTACCCATATCATTTACAACGCGTCCAGGCACTTCAACCGGGAGACTACAGCAATCGTATGGATTTTGCGTGGTGGTATATGCAAGAAAAGGCTGCCGACCGACATTTCGCTGCAAGTGTTCTGTTCACGGATGAGACTGCATTCTCATTAGAGGGTGTAATGAATTGTTACAGCTTGCATAGGTGGGCAGATGAAAACCCGCATGCTACACGTCCGCACGTGTAGCGAAGAACGTGAACGTGTGGGCTGACATTGTAGGAGACTGTTTACTTAGTCCGTACATTCTACCAGACAGACTGAACGGTTCCACGTATCTAACATCTTTGCAAGAAGTTCTGCCAGACATTGTGAATAATGTTCCGATGCCTATTCGTCGACGCATTCAATTTCAACACAATGGTTCTCCCGCATATTTCAGTACACACGTCAGAGCACATCTGCAGGCTACTTTTCCTGGCGGCTGGATGGGTCGCGGTGGACCAATTGCATGGCCACCACGATCACCAGACCTGTATTCTGTGGATTTCTTCTTATGGGGCTTTTTAAAAGGACTTGTGTATGAAACACCTGTTGAAACGCCAGAAGACTTGGTAGGTAGAATTGTTGAGGCAGCGGGATGTGTGAGAGATACACCTGGTATCCTTGAGAAGGTGCGCAATTCCATGCAACGTCGATGCCAGGCATGTCTCGATGCATCTGGTAAACACTTTGATCACCTCCTGTAGGCGCAACGTTTGGCATGCATAAGTCGCATGTCAGTAGGTAATTATCAATAAAATGTTCTGTATTAATTTTGTTTCTTCTCTTTGTGTTATGTATTATTTTATACGCCCTTTAGCGGCTCCGCATCGCAGTTGCGACCCCATGTTCCTATGCAATATTTGATCCTTGTTGTATGACTGATCTGCCTTGTCATTTTGTCCACGTTTTTTAGAAACACCCTGTACTCTAAAAGATAAGAATGGGAATTTAAAACTGATTTCTAAAACTGCTATTTAATAAAAATGATTGTGTATTTCTTGGGGTTTTCCGTAATAATTTTCAAAATATTACTGCTCAAAAATAATTTTTACATTGCCTTAAAATTCAACAAATTATCTTTTCGATCTTTTTCTATTTACTATCTAATGATAAAACATTCTTTAAAGTTCTAAGTATCTTAAAAATGCACTTCAAGTTATAATAAAGTGGCATGTTTCCTTTATAAGGAATTGTTCTTCAACTAATGATGGTCATTAAAGCCCAAGTATAGCTCCCATCTCCATTTTATAGAAACAATTATTATTCTGTTTACCCTAAATGCATAGGCAGGGTGAGGGTAACACTTTTAGGTAGACTAACCATTTCCTATACATTTATATTCGTCATTAATGCCATCTGATGGCAAATAACGGAGGTAGGACTAATACCTCGAAAATAGTACTGTCAATTGCAATATTATAAAGTAGTTTTCGGTTTAGCACTCTACAGTTTTGTAAATGACTGTACTATTTGCAAGATATTAGTGTCATCTCTGTTATTTCCCATCAGATAGCATTAATAATGAATATAAATGCATATGAAATGGTTCGTCTACCTAATGACCGAATTTGTGTCAGTAGTTGTCGCCGACCGTATGGTAGAAAGATAGTGAATACTCTGTTTATTTTGCATTTCATTCTGCTTAAATGAAAATAATGCGTTAATTTGAAACCATACAGGAAGAAATATTTGTTTACATCATAAATGAGTGATGAAAATCGCTTTAACTATTACTAATGTTATTTGGTCTAAATTACCGAAAGTGGGTCGTTTTATTGCTTATTGATTACATCAGCATTTATGTGAAAGTTTCAAATAAAATTCACTGGTTTTTAATATAAAATTTTTAATTTTAATTCAAATGTTAATTTAATAAAAGAAATCCTGAAAAGTTCTTTTATATCTTTTATTTTGGGTAAATATTCTAATAAGTCTTGATTTTATTAGGATTTCAATTATCTCTATTTCCAAATTCTCAATTCAATTCAATTATCTATATCTCTATTTTAATAAAAAGATTTATTAAATGCCAAGCAATTTTCACTGTTGTAACCTTATTCCAAGAAAAACTAGTTTATGGCTCATGCTATATTTCTTTTAAATTTTCCTTAATACAGATTTGCTGATATTTCTGCTTAGGTAAGACGAGGAATACATCTACTGAGAATCTGAATTTACCCGTATACAACTGCAAAATACACTAGCATAGAAAGTCTAAAAGCATTTCAAATGGTCACATCGTAGCGTCGTCTATATATGTTTATGTTAAAGACAAAAGTTAAAAGTAGTTCTCTATTAAAGATGAGTTTCAAACAAGTTTCAAAACGGGCTAATTCACAAAAGATTAGTAAAGGAAAATCGGAATTATTTTAGAATTACTTACGAAAACTTAAAAAAAAATCTAATTCAAGTTTTTTTCGGCCTAAAACTATGTTACAATTTTTAATTTTAATCTTATGCTGCTTTTTCGGTTTGATTTCAATGAGAAATAATTCAGTTGCAAACCAATTTATGTCTGTTACTAAAATTTCATTTTCATTTACCACCACTACAATATTTTATGACATTGTAATGATAAAAATAATCCTCGTCATTCCTTTGATATAGGGACCCTGAATTCTAAATTAAGTAATCGTAAAATTCGATTTCATACTCTGGACAAAATATAATCTATAATGCAACCCCAAAACCGAAAATAATATTTAAATTTACTCTCAAAAAGTTTTATTAACAATATTTAATGCATATTGTTAATCGTTGGAATTTGGAACCAACTTTACTTTAAATAAATGTCGGCACTTACACTGTAGACTTTTATTAACAATATTTAATGTACAAGGTGGTTAGAATTAAAATTCTTCTATTCTGAGCTCTATATACAGCTAAATACTCAGTGTGAGGATTCCAAAATTGTTAAGCATACTATTCAAGACATGGAGAAACAAATTAAGTGAAAAAAAGTAATTCCATAAACGCCAATAGATGGCGTTCAACAACAGAAACATGCATAAAAATTATAAAATACACATCTGTAACACATTTTATCTGAGCATATCAAATATTCCTTTAAAAGAGCCTTATTGAATGCATGGGAAAATACTCAATATGATTTTCTCCTTTAAGATGTAAAATATACATTTTATAGACAGCTTGTTTAATCGTTGATCGCAAATATTTTTAAGTATCTCCACAACCAAAAATCACAGGGAATAAGATCTGAAAAACAAGATGACCATGTTGTCAGACACAACAAATTACACCATCATTAATAAAATGATAGGGTAATTAGTTGAAGAGAATTTTGTACACAGAATCCAATATGTGGAGGCGTACAATCTTGTATAAAAATAATTGAATCAGGACACTGACGCTGTTGCATTTGGGGTACAACAAAACTTTAGAGCATGTTTTGATACCTCCTGGATCAGAAGGTACCTAAAAATGCTTGAAAATTATAAAACAACATAATTTTGAGTTACAAAATTAATTTGGAATAATGTAATAAAGGATAAAAAAATAATTAGTTTTTTTTTACTCAATTCATACTTTTATTAGATTCATAATATTATTTTGTAAATTACTTTTTCACCATTTAACAAAAATTTTCTAAACTAATCCAGATGAAAGTAAAATCTCCAGTTGTGATACACAATTTTTTTAAAAATGGCATATTTATGTATAATAGAATCAGAAACAGACTAATACATACAAATTTTAAAAACAACTTACGAGTTTCGAATTTTTTAAACGCATAAATTGTTTTTAAATTTTAAGTGCCTTTATAAAATGAGTTTAAACAGTGTTAAAAAAAGTTAAGCACGTTTAAATATGTTTGAACTATATTAAGCAATTCACTGCTATGAGTATCGAATGAAATTAAAGTGTTTTCTTTGAAGTATATAACTTTGTCTAACGGCTTAGAAATTAACTATTTATCCACTATTTACTGGATATTTTATATATATCTAGTTTGACTTTTTTTACCAGGTTAAAAGAAACACAGTTCACAAGCATTTTATAACTACCAGAATATAATTTACATTTAATTATAAAATAAGAGTAATAATTGCTTTATTTAAATATTTATTTTCAAAATATTTATTTAATGGTTTTTTAAAAAGAATCTTTTCTTCTTTGGACCAAAAAAAGAAATGATATATTAAAGTGGGGGGGGGGGATTCTATTTTTGAAAAAGATTCGAAAAATAAAGGATTTTATTTTAACAGGTAAATAAATTATATGCATTTCCAACCCTTTTAAAACTGCGCTTTATTAGATTTACGGATATCTATGTCCAAATTCCCCAGAAATTCCAAATCCATGCAATAATTTACTCTTATCACGCAACTCCGCTATAAAACTCAAACTGACAATCGAATTCGAAATTTATTCATCGTTATTATTCTTTTAATACATTTTTTTTCAACTTTAAAATCAAATAATTGCATGCAAATGCTCATTCGTTACATTACTATTTCAAAACTATCAACTGATTAAGGTTTTTATTCATGAGATTTTAAAGATAGTGCAAAGTTAATTTTATTTTAATTACTATTTCAAATGAATTGTTCGAATATTGAATCTCTTATTTGTATATTAATTTAATTTATTCCATTGTATACTCTATCTTCTTATGATTGAAAAATAGTTGCCATAAAAGTATTGATTTTTTTAAACACTAGGCAGTTCGAAGCCTTTGTTATAAAGTCTGTAATTAGTATATCAGTACTGAAGAATTTTTTAAAGCAATAGTGTGTATTTCTTCTGGGTTAAATTTCCTCAAAAAATCAGGTAGTGTATATTTCTTCTGAATTAAATTTTCTCGAAAATGGCACTGGTGTGCATTTCTTCTGAATTGAAGTTCCTCAAAAGAACGCAATCGTGTGGATATCTTCAACATTAAATTTCTTCAAAAACCGAAATGGCGTGTATTTATCCTGAGTTAAATTTCCTCAAAACAGACGGTAATATGTATTTTTTCTGAGTGAAATTTCTCAAAAAAAAGTCTGTTATGTGCAATTGTTCTGAAGAAAATTTCTTCAAAAAAGACAGTAGTGTGCATACCTCCTAAAATTTCAACAAAAAGTTAAATTTCACAAAAGTTAAAGTTAAATTTCCTCAAAAAAGCAACAGTGTGTATTCTATCTGAGTTAAATTTCCTATAAGAAAGAAGCAGTGTGAATTTCTTCTGAGATAACTTTTTGTTTAAAAAAGGGGGCATTAGTATATATTTATTCTGAGTTCAATTTCCTCGAAAGAGACAAAAGAAAACTGAATTTCCATCAACAAAGAAGCTAATGGTTTATTTCTTTCATCAAACAGAAGAAATGCTAGATTATAAAATTAATAATAAACATCAAGTTCGCGTAACAAGAAGAGTTAAAGACCATGTCTGCTTACAGACCAAAATTCAAAACATGATGAAGCAAAAATCGGAGAGAATATCAATACGCCGATTTGAACTGGTGATTCAGCTGATTCTTTTACTATTTTCAATTTTAGGAATTGATATATTTGATAAACTCCTGGCAAAAAAGTTAAGATCTTCAAACATTAACAGAAAAAGGAAAACGAAATATAGAATAATATCCACCATCCAAAAATCTTCGAAATTGTTTACTGTTTTCTTCATCTTGGACATTTTTCAATAGAGCTTTATTGTCTTATTATGTTTCCAGACAAAAGACTAGGAAGTGCACGAATATTAGTGACTTTTTTAAGAGGAATTTTTTATCTATCAGTTTTCAGGAATCGAGGAAATATTCTTCAAGTTATTAAAACCGTAGACAGATTTATAAAAACTTATCCTGAAGGAAATATTAGAAAAAATAGTTATTTGTTCATCGCTTTCTTTGTTTTTCTATCGATCATATCAGTGTACTACAACTTTGAATTTTGCTTTTTGATAAACAGTAGCTCCAATAAAATGAAAATAAATATATGCGAAAGCATCTCATTGGTCAAATCTCTAAATATTCCTACTTCGAGATGTTTTCTGATTCTACAAACTTTTACTTATATATTTTATATTATAGTTGATATCATCGATTTTCTTTTTGTGACATATTACAGTTTAATCTGCGTTCTGATCGCTAATTTATTTCAACAACTATTCGATCAATTCTGGGGAAATGACATTTCCAAAAATTTTAAGAAACTTCTTCACAACTATGAAACTTTTTCGAAAATTAAAAAAAATGTTGAGGAATATTTCTCTTTTTCAATATTTATATCCATACTTATAAATATGTTCGGACTATTTAAATTCGGTTATGTTATGGCGTTTGAATATGATTACAACACTTTTCCAAAAAATTTCCTCTCTTCAATGTGTTACGGATTGGAATGTATGTTGTGTTTTTTAATTTCAATTATCTCTGCTACTTTTACAAATGAAAGTGCCAAGAGTGTTGGACTCCGCTTAAAATGCAACATTTTCAAGTATGAAAAGAATTTGGCTTTAGACATTGAAAGATTAATTCTTCAAGAAAATTCCTTAACTGTGTGGAACATATATGAATTTCATCGAGGACTTTTAATTGCAAGTTTTGGTACACTGTTTACATATGGAATTTTAATGGGAACTTTAGGTAGGAACATATAAATTATAATAAAAGGCATCAAATCGAAACACGCTGATCAATCTTATGTTTAGTGAATAGGGAATTCTATATTTTAAACAAAGACTGAAAATGTAATGCTTCAAGAAAATGGCTTGATAAAATGGAAAATTTGCGATTTCCATCGAGTTTATTTGCAAGTCTTATCCCTCAGTTAACAAAAGGCTTTTCATCGTAACTTTAGTTGGAATCATATAAATTGTGTAAAATTGTGTTAAGTCGAAACACACTCACTAAGCTTACATTTCGTGAATAGGGAATTCTATATTTTGAAAAAAAGACTACAGAAGTAATGCTTCATAAAATGGCTTAACTGAATGGAAAATTTAAGAATTTCATTGTGGACACTTCAATGAAAATTTTAAACTCTGTCTAATGTTCTAGTCAAAACATATTCATCAATCACTTGTTTTTGAAGCAGAAAATTCTATATTTGAGCCAAATAACCCTTTACGAATTTTACTTTACTTTGATTACACATTTTTATGTTCTTCAATTTAGCTTGCTGATTCCCTTTTGTGGATATAGCTTTTATTAATATCAGGCAGCACTAGTCGACAAATTTAAGTTTTAACTTTGCTTCGGAGATGAAGTGTATTAAATCTTGTTATCCTAATGAAGTATTAAATCTTATTAAATGAAGTACTTTATCTTGTTTCTTAAATTAAAAACGGCTACAAAAACTTCAGGTTCGCAGCATTTTAAAATATGTTAAAATAAAACTGCAGATATACATAAGAGGTAATAAAAACTGTCAGTATTACAAATATCTTGTATCTCGTAATTATGAACACTCAATGTATCTAATAAATGTAACTTATTCTGTATATTAATTTCATGTTTGATTTTTCTTTTCATGTAAGACAATCCAGCAAGAATCTGTAAATATCGATATCTAGAATTGGTATTAAAAATGTTTCGTATAGAATCAATAACTAATGTATTGTTATGGATATTTCTCTGTCGGGAGTTATTTTCAGGATTTGTCTATCTATGAAATGAAACACAGTCCTCTCATAATAAACGACAATATTTATTCAACACGAATACATTAATGCGCAGAGATGAAAAATTTACAGCCGAGACAGCACATGGCAGCATGCTGCAACAAACAATAGCTCACAAGTAGTAATAACAACAACAGCACACAAAGCGGCCAAATAGAATTCAGCAGAAGGAGGGAATTCCCTCGGCTTCGCTCTGCGGCCTCACCAACCATCTGCAATTCGTCACTGTCTCTTCGCTTTAGTTGTATCCAACTGCTAACACACTACTACACGACTGGCTACTCAAATAGCATGATGCTGTTTTTACAACAAATAAAAGGAATCGCACATAGCTCAATACAGTAATCGCTCGAGTTGCACAGCTTGTAAAACACACAGTAAAGCTTGCTCTTCGCTAGACTGATCCAAATATTCGCCGCTGACTCATCCCACGATTACAGCTCGTTGCCCGACTCACTTCGGCTTGAGACAGCCGATCTTTTATAGTTCACGGAGGAGTGGAGTCAGAGAAAATTCTGGAACAATCAGGTATATCTCGGATCCTATTGACTCAATCGCTAAAACTCTGTAAGTTTTCGGTATTATGTATTTTTTCGCCAAAGTCGCAATATTTGTCGCCAAGCTTTGATATTACTAATGCGGTACCGAATCAACACCCAACGAAATTGATTGTAAAACAGTATTTTCAATGATTGAACTAACTGTGCCGAAGTGAAACAATACTGGTTTGTAACAATATCCACTTAAAAGATAACAATGATAATTTTTTATTGTTTCCTGCTCTGCGATTTCTGTTGTAAAACACGTAGTGATGTTACTATATAAAAAGTCAATTTTAGTATCTAACAAACTGAGTTGAAACAAATGAATGACAAAATGTTTTGTTTCCTTCACTAAGAAATCCATTATCCATTTCTCAAGGAAACTATGTAAAATGATATTTTTTAAGTTTAATAAGCAGTCAGTATTTCAGAAGTCAAAGCGAAATCAATTGATACTACGGAAATGCAAAACTCAAAGAAATGAAAAGCAAGAATCACAGAAGATTCAAGAATACAATCTACAGCAGGAATTTAAATACATTCTTCTAACATTTTCTCTTTTAGGAATTGAAGTATTTAAAAAATTCAAGTCAAAAAAGGTAAGTTCGTCAGATATTCCCTGGAAAGTAAAAATGGTTCATCGAATAATGTTTAGTTTTCCAAAGCATACGAAATTTGTCTGCTTTTCTCTTCATTTCGCGCAGCTATTCGCCGATTTTTTATGGTTTATATTTTTACCTGATAAAAGAATTACAAGTGCACGGTTTTTGGTAACTATATTAAGAGCAATCCTTCTAGTATCAGTTTTTAGGAATCGAGGAAATATACTTCAAATTATTAGAAATGTGGACATAATATACAAAATATTTCCAGATTGCAATTTTAGTAAAAGAAAGTATCCATTTCTACTTTTCTTCGTTTGTGTAAACCTGCTATCAATATACTTCAACTTTGACTTTCTATTCATAGCCAAAAGTGATTGGAATGAAAGGAAACTGAATCTCTGCGAACAAATAGTGCTGTCTGATTATTTTAATATGAATGTTATGAAGTGTTTTATGTTTTTTCAATATTTTGCATATTTATTTTATATTGTTTCCGATGTCATCATTACCCTGTTTATAGTTTATTACAGTTTTGTTTGTATTTTGATGTCAAATTTATTCAATCGTCTGCTTTCTCAACTCCAGAAAATTGGAGACTCGAAACATTTAAAGAAATTTTTGTCCAATTATGAAAACATTCCAAAAATTATCTACAATGTAAACGAATCATTTTCTTTTTGAATCTTCATATGCATATTGATTAAAATGATTGGACTGTTCAGATGCGGCTATGTTCTAACATTTGACTACGAAGTTTTTAGGAAAAGTTTCTTTCCTAGTGTTTGTTTCGGCATAGAATCTATGTTGTGTCAGTTATTAGCAATGATTTCTGCGACCATCTCGAATGAAAATGCTAAAAATACTGAAAGGCGTTTGAAGTACAATTTTCTGAAACATAAAAAGGATTTGATTTTTGATATAGAAAGGACAAGGCTTCAAGAAAACAGTTTAACCTTGTGGAAAATTTATGAATTTCATCGAGGACTCTTGATTTCAAGTTTCGGTACTCTGTTAACGTATGGAATTTTAATCGGAACTTTAGGGAAAACTTTCTAAGCTTTATCCTTTCATCAATCGTATTTTATGAAGAAGAGTTTCTGCATTATTGTAAGATAACTAATCTTACATTGATATGTAACTATATAATAATTACAATGTATCCTCAATTTCTCGTGAATCATAGCTTGTAATGTGTTCACGAACGTAGTGTGTACACGAATAATGTAATGAGATCAATAAATTTTACAGCTAGACCGTTATTTTTCTTTGTAATCCAGAATTAATTCATTGATTCATCAGCTAATGAAAAATCTCAAATTTCAATTGATTATTACATTGCATTTTTTATTATGTTGACGAGTTTATATGTATTGCTGATTCAAAGCATCTTGGAATCTGTATAAAGAGACAAGTGAATTTGACTCCCTGTATAATTTTTTGATATGACTTTTAGAATCGTACACACTTTTTATTCCAAAATTTCAAAATTTACTAAAACTCAAAAATATGAGGTAAAGAAAATACGGGTATGGAAAATTTATCAATTTTTTTTTTAATTTTGTCAAAAAGAATTTTTTTTATTTATCATGACATCTATAAATATTGTAAATTTGCTATAATATTATCTATAATTTTATA
The DNA here is from genome assembly GCA_026543055.1 of Argiope trifasciata. Taxonomy (NCBI): domain Eukaryota; kingdom Metazoa; phylum Arthropoda; class Arachnida; order Araneae; family Araneidae; genus Argiope; species Argiope trifasciata. Next base: position 1,323,758 of record JAPMOQ010021077.1, read on the forward strand.
GCGATCTTTACGTTAACTTTAATACTAGTGAATCATGCTTTTTATGGTTCAAAATCAAAGAGAGTTGTGTATTTAACATTTGTATAAAAATATTCAATGTTGTATAGACGAAAAAATAACATTTGCCAATTTTTGCAACCAAAAAAAAAACCCTTCACTTTTATTCTTATTGCAAGTATTCAAATGAACCATTGACTTATATATCAAGCAATCTGCGTATAAGATGAACGAATAACTCTTGAAATTTTGTATTACATTTTATTTTTCTTTAATGTCAAATATTCCCATAGATGGAAACCTTACACAAATGCGGATAAGATACTTTCAGTTTAGTGATTTGCTTTTGCTTCCTTGATGGCCAAAGAAATGATGATGAAGCGAGTACCCTCCACTCAATGAGAGGATGGGCTTCGTGCGGGAGTAGTTGTACCTTAACTAATGATGGCTATTAAGACCTAACTATAGCTTCCATCTCGATATTATTGTGATGAATACCATTCAGTTTTTCCTTGATGTATCGGCAGGGAAAGGACAACTCTTATTCCGTTATCGAATAAAATGCCTTCGAATATTTCAAGATCGATTTGTAATAATAAGTTATAATTCGTTTTAAGAACATTAATTGAATATTTACTAAATAAATTCAGTACCAATCATGAGGAAGATATGTAGTCGTTCATTACAAAGGAAAGCTGAAATATGAAAATCCTAAACCTGGTAGTATTATTAAGAAGTGCAATGCTACAAAATAATCTGTCAAAGCCTAATACTTCCAAAAATAGGTTAGTCCGTTCCTAATGAGGACGAATAATATTGAAAAATAAAATAATATTTATAAAATGATTCATTTAGATCCTAAATGTTCCTTGTTCCACTGTTTTTATTTTTATTCTTTGTTACTATTTTTAGTATATTATTAAAGTTAATAGTTTTTTGTTAATCGGTCCGTTATTAGCAAATGTCCAACGTCTTCCATTAATTAAGAATTATTCGTTATTTAAAGGAAATTTATTGATCAATGTACTGAGTTCTTGCAAAAATGTTGAGAGTCAGGTTCAGAATAACCAGTAATTGATGTGTTGCCCAAATTCCCGATTTCGAGTTGTATTGTAAAAAATTATATGCTGTGTACTATATACTAAATATGCTGTGTACCTCAGGAATCAATGTATTAAATAGTTTTGATATTTGGCTAGGCAGAGTTCTATCAGTTCCGTTATAGATTTCAAATTTCTATCACTACTTGCACAGAGTGGAACGTGTGTGTTGACGCTATGCAGACTAGATCGTTTGATCTAGAGACACAAAATTTAGCCCATATATATTCTAAAAGATAAGAATGTGAATTTAAAAGCGATTTCTAAAACTACTATTATAAGAATGTGAATTTAAAAGTGATTTCTAAAACTGTTATTTGATAAAAATGATTGTGTATTTCTTGGGATTTTTCGTAATAATATTCAAAATATTACAGCTCGAAAATTATTTTTATATTGCCTTAAATTTCAACAAATTGTCTTTTCAATCTTTTTCTATTTACTATCTACTGATAAAACATTCTTTGAAGTTCTATGTATCTTAAAAATGCTCTTCAAAGAATAAAGTGGCAATCTTCCTTTACAAGGAATTGTACTTCAACTAATGATGGTCATTAAAGCCCGAGAATAGCTCCCATGTCAATTTTATAGTAATAATTATTATTCTGTTTGTCCTAAATGCATGGGCAGTGTGAGGGTAACACTTTTAGGTAGACGAACCATTTCCTATGCATTTATATCCATTATTAATGCCATATGATGGCAAATAACGGAGATAGCACTAATACCTCGAAAATAGTACAGTCAATTACAATATTATAGAGTGTTTTCGGTTTAGCATTCTGCAATTTTGTAAATGACTGTACTATTCTCGAATTATTAGTGTTATCTCTGTTATTTCCCATCAGATGGCATTGTAATTGATCTAAATTTATAGAGAGTGGTTCGTCTACCTAATGACCAAATATGTGTCAGTAGTTGTCGCCAGTCTCAGACCATATTAGAAAGATAGTGCAATTTTTAGACCTGTTCAATACTTTTAACAAATCTGAGACAACAGAAGTTATTTATCAACAAATTTTTCTTGAACACAGGCAACAATATAAAGACTTTCTTCCAATTTACACCGATGGGTCAAAATCATTTAATCACGTCTCTTTCGCAGTTATCTTCCCAGATACAGTAATTTCTTTTAAGCTTCATTCCTTCTGTTCTATTTTTACGGCAGAAATGACTGCGATTTTATATGAATTAGAAGAAATTTCTGAGAGACCGGAAAAAAAGTTTATTGTTTATACTGACTCTCTAAGTGTTTTACAATCACTAAAACCATTTTACCTCCATCCTCATAATCATCCTTTGGTTTTCCAAATTCTAGATATTTTTAACAAACTAACTTCCCTTGATTTTACTATTTTGTTCTGTTGGATACCCTCTCATGTAGGAATTCTGGGCAATGAGGAGGCAGACAAGGCCGCTAAATTGGCAAGCATTCCGGTGATCTCATCTATTTCTCTGGGTGACATAAATAATCACATTAAAAACCTCCTCTATTCAGAATGGCAAGCTCAGTGGGACCTTGAAACTAACAATAACCTGCATATTATCAAACCTCATATACAACCATGGACTTCATTACCGAATCGAAAAGCAGATACAGTATTTACCCGTTTACGTATTGGGCACACTAGATTCACCCATCTCCACTTGTTGCTAGGCGAACAACCACCTCAGTGTTCTCAATGTAATTGTCAAATGTCTGTCCAACATATATTGTCTGAATGTCCAAATTTCAATGCTCAGCGTTTGCACTTTTTTCAAAACACGAACACTCCATTACCTTTCTTACTTGGTAAGACCCCACATGCTCAATTTTTCGCCTTTTTGAAATCAATAGGTTTTTATCCACATATTTAAGTATTCTTCAGCTTTTTCTTAAAAAAAGTTTTCGCTTTTTTTATATAAAATTTTACATTTGAATCCTGAAAAAAAAAAAAAACATAGTTTGGCGCAGCATAGTCAACATCATGGCTCTTGTGCCAATAAAACCCAAAAAAATCCAAAAAAAAAAAATCCAAAGATAGTGAATACTCTCTTTATTTTGTATTTCATTCTGCTTTAATAAAAGCAATGCTTTAATTTGAAACCATACAGGAAGAAATATTTGTTTACATTATAAATGAGTGATGAAAATCGCTTTAACTATTACTAATGTTATTTGGTCTAAATTACCGAAAGTGGGGGCATTTTATTGCTTATTGATTCCATCAGCATTTATGTGAAAGTTTCAAATAAAATTCACTTGTTTTTAATATAACATTTTCTTTATTTTATGTAAATATTTTAATAATGCTTGAGTCTATTAGGATTTCAATTATCTCTATTTCCAAATAATAAAATATTTATTAAATGCCTAACAATTTTCACCTTTGTAATCTTATTCCAAGAAAAACTAATTTACGGCTCATGCTATATTTCTTTTAAATTTTCCTTAATACAGATTTGCTGATATTTTTGCTTAGGTAAGACAGGGAATGCATCTACTGAAGATCTGAATTTGCCCGTATACAACTACAAAATACACTTGCATAAAAAGTCTAAAAACATTTCAAATGTTCATATTGTGGCGCCATCTATATCTGTTTATATTTAAGACAAAAATTATAAGTAGTTCTCTATTAAAGATGAGTTTTAAACAAGTTTCAAAAAAATCTAAGTCATGAAGGATTATTAAAGGAAAATCGGTATTTTAGAATTACTTACAAAAACTTTAAAAAAATCTAATTCAAATTTCTTTCTGCCTAAAACTATGTTACATTCTTTAAAATTAAATTTTATGCTTTATGCTTTTTCGGTTTGATTTCAATGAGAAATAATACAATTACAAACCAATTTATGTCTGTTACTAAAATTTAATTTTCATTTACCACTAATTCTACAATATTTTATGACACTGTAATGATAAAAATAATCCTTGTCATTACTTAGATATTGGAACCCTGAATTCTAAATTAAGTAATCGTAAAATTCGATTTCAAACTCTGAACAAAATATGATCCATAATACAACCCCAAAACCGAAAATAATATTTAAATTTACTCCAATAAAGTTATATTAACAATATTCAATGCATATTGTTAATCGTTGGAATCTGGAACCAACTTTACTTTAAATTAGTGGCGGCACTTACTCTGTAGACTTTAATTAACAATATTTAATGTACAAGGTGGTTAGAATTAAAACACCTCTATTCTGAGCTCTATATGCACCTAAATACTCATTGTGAAGATTCCAAAATTGTTAAGCATACTATTCAAGATACGGAGAAACAGATTAAGTGAAAAAAATTAATTACATAAACGCCGATAGACAGAGTTCAACAACAGAAACATGCATAAAAATTACAAAATACACATCTGTAACACAGTTTATTCGACCGTATCAAATATCCCTTTAAAAGAACCTTATTGAACGCAGAGGAAACTGCTCAATATGATTTTCTCCTTTAAAATGTAAAATACGCATTCTATAGACAGCTTGTTTAACCGTGGATCGCAACTGGTATCGCAAATATTTTTAAGTATCTCCACAACCAAAAATCACAGGGAATAAGATCTGAAAAACAAGATGACCATGTTGTCAAAGAAGACAAATTGCTCTATCCTTAATAAAATGATTTGGTAATTAGTTGAAGAGAATTTTGTACACAGAATCCACTATGTGGAGGCGCGCCCTCTTGTATAAAATAATTGAATCAGGACATTGACGCTGTTGCATTAGGGGTACAACAAACATTTAGAGCATGTTTTGGTACCTTCTGGATCAGAAGGTACCTAAACATGCTCGAAAATTATAATTTTGAGTTATAAAATTAATCTGGAATAATGTAATTAAGGATAAAAAATAATTATTATATTTTTTTAGTCAATTCATACTTTTATTAGATTCATAATATTATTTTGTAAATTACTTTTTCACCATTTAACAAAAATTTTCTAAACTAATCAAGATGAAAGTAAAATCTCCCGTTGTGATACACAATTAAAAGAAATGGCATATTTATGTATAATAGAATCAGCAACAGACTAATACATATGAATTTTAAAAACAACTTACGTGTTTCAAATTTTTTAAACACATAAATTGTTTTCAAATTTAAAGTGCCTTATAAAAGAAATTTAAAAGTTAAAAAAAAATTAAATATGTTTAAATAAGTTTGAACCATTTCAAATTTATTCACTGATATTGTTTAAAAATTTTTTTTTTCAAAATATGAATATCGAATGAATTTAAAGTGTTTTCATTGAAGTATATAACTTTGTCTATCGGCTTAGAAATTAACTATTGGTTCACTATTAAAGTGGATATTTTATATAAATCTAGTTTGACTTTTTTGCCAGGTTAAAAGAACACACAGTTCACAAGCTTTTTATTACTATCAAAATATAATTTACATTTAATTCCAAATTAATATCAATAATTGCTTTATTGAAATATTTCTTTTCAAACGATTTAATGAATAGTTTTTTAAAAGAATCTTTTCTTCTTTGGACCAAAAGAAGAAACGATATATTAAAATGGGAAAAAAAAGCCATTTTTGAAAAAGATTCGAAAAATAAAGGATTTTATTTTAACAGGCGAATAAATTATATGCATTTCCAACCCTTTTAAAACTGCGCTTTATTAGATTTAAGGATATCTTTGTCCAAATTCTCCAGGAATTCCAAATCCATACAATAATTTACTCTTATCACGTAACTCCGCTATAAAACTCAAACTGACAATCGAATTCAAAATTTATTCATCAATATTATTCTTTTAATACATTTTTCTTTCAACTTTAAAATCATATAATTGCGTGGCTCATTGGTTACATTAATATTTCAAAACTATCAACTGATTAATGCTTTTATTCATGAGATTTTAAGGATAGTGCAAAATCAATTTTATTCCAATTATTCTTTCAAATGAATTGTTCGAATATTGTATCTGTTATTTGTATATTAATTTAATTTATTCCATTGTATACTCTAACTTATGATTGAAAAATAGTTACCATAAAAGTATTGATTTTTTTTAAAAACTAGGCAATTCGAAGCCTTTGTTATAAAGTATGTAAATAGTATATCAGTACTGAAGAATTTTTTTTAAAGCAATAGTGCGTATTTCTTCTGGATTAAATTTCCTCAAAAAATCTGGTTGTGTGAATTTCTTCTGAATTAAATTTTCTCGAAAATGGCACTGGTGTGCATTTCTTCTGAATTAAAGTTCCTCAAAAGAATGCAATCGTGTGGATATCTTCAACATTAAATTTCCTCAAAAAATGAAATGGCGTGTATTTATCCTGAGTTAAATTTCCTCAAACAGACGGTAATATGTATTTCTTCTGAGTGAAATTTCTCAAAAAAAGGCAGTTGTGTGCAATTGTTCTGAAATAAATTTATTCAAAAAAGACAATAGTGTGCCTACCTCCTAAAATTTCAACAAAAAGTTAAATTTCACAAAAGTTAAAGTTAAATTTCCTCAAAAAAGCAACAATGTGTATTCTTTCTGAGTTAAATTTCCTATAAGAAAGAAGCAATGTGAATTTCTTCCGAGTTAACTTTTTGTTTAAAAAAGGGGTCATTAGTATATATTTATTCTGAGTTCAATTTCCTCGAAAGAGACGAAAGAAAACTGAATTTCCATCAACAAAGAAGCTAATGGTTTATTTCTTTCATCAAACAGAAGAAATGCTAGATTATAAAATTAATAATAAACATCAAGTTCGCGTAACAAGAAGATTTAAAGACCATGTCTGCTTACAGACCAAAATTCAAAACATGATGAAGCAAAAATCGGAGAGAATATCAATACGCCGATTTGAACTGGTGATTCAGCTGATTCTTTTATTATTTTCAATTTTAGGAATTGATATATTTGATAAACTCCTGGAAAAAAAGTTAAGATCTTCAAACATTAACAGAAAAATGAAAATGAAATATAGAATAATATCCACCATCCAAAAATCTTCGAAATTCGTTTACTGTTTTCTTCATCTTGGACATTTTTCAATAGAGCTTTATTGTCTTATTATGTTTCCAGACAAAAAAATAGGAATTGCACGATTATTAGTGACTTTTTTAAGAGGAATTTTTTATGTATCAGTTTTCAGGAATCGAGGAAATATTCTTCAAGTTATTAAAAACGTAGACAGATTTATAAAAACTTATCCTGAAGGAAATATTAGAAAAAATAGTTATTTGTTCATCGCTTTCTTTGTTTTTCTATCGATCATATCAGTGTACTACAACTTTGAATTTTGCTTTTTGATGAACAGTAGTTCCAATAAAATGAAAATAAATATATGCGAAAGCATCTCATTGGTCAAATTTCTAAATATTCCTACTTCGAGATGTTTTCTGATTCTCCAAACATTTACTTATATATTTTATATTATAGTTGATATCATCGATTTTCTTTTTGTAACGTATTACAGTTTAATCTGCGTTCTGATTGCTAATTTATTTCAACAACTATTCGATCAATTCTGGGGAAATGGCATTTCCAAAAACTTTAAGAAACTTCTTCACAACTATGAAACTTTTTCGAAAATTAAAAAAAATGTTGAGGAATATTTTTCTTTTTCAATATTTATATCCATACTTATAAATATGTTTGGACTATTTAGGTTCGGTTATGACATGGCGTTTGAATATGATTACAATACTTTTCCAAAAAATTTCCTCTCTTCAATGTGTTACGGATTGGAATGTATGTTGTGTTTTTTAATTTCGATTATCTCTGCTACTTTTACAAATGAAAGAGCCAGGAGTGTTGGACTCCGCTTGAAATGCAAAATTTTCAAATATGAAAAGAGTTTGGCTTTAGATATTGAAAGATTAATTCTTCAAGAAAATTCCTTAACTGTGTGGAACATATATGAATTTCATCGAGGACTTTTAATTGCAAGTTTTGGTACACTGTTTACATATGGAATTTTAATTGGAACTTTAGGTAGGAACATTTAAATTATAATAAAATGCATCAAATCGAAACACGCTGATCAATTTTATGTTTAGTGAATAGGGAATTCTATATTTTAAACAAAGACTGAAAATGTAATGCTTCAAGAAAATGGCTTGATAAAATGGAAAATTTGCGATTTCCATCGAGTTTATTTGCAAGTCTTATCCTTCAGTTAACAAAAGGCTTTTCATCGTAACTTTAGTTGGAATCATATAAATTGTGTAAAATTGTGTTAAGTCGAAACACACTCACTAAGTTTACATTTCGTGAATAGGGAATTCTATATTTTGAAAAAAAAGACTAAAGAAGTAATGCTTCAAAAAATGAATTAACTGAATGAAAAATTTAAGAATTTCATTGTGGACACTTCATTGAAAACTTTTAAACTCTGTCTAATGTTCTAGTCAAAACACATTCATCAATCACTTGTTTTTTAAGCAGAAAATTCTATATTTGAACCAAATAACCATTTAAGAATTTTACTTTACTTTGATTACACATTTTTTATGTTCTTCAATTTAGCTTGCTGATTCCCTTTTGTGGATATAGCTTTTATTAATATCAGGCAGCACTAGTCGACAAATTAAAATTTTAACTTTGCTTCGGAGATGAAGTGTATTAAATCTTGTTATCCTAATGAAGTATTAAATCTTATTAAATGAAGTACTTTATCTTGTTTCTTAAATTAAAAACGGCTACAAAAACTTCAGGTTCGCAGCATTTTTTAAATATATTAAAATAAAACTGCATATATACATAAGAGGTAATAAAAACTGCCAGAATTACAAATATCTTGTATCTCGTAATTATGGACACTCAATGTACCTAATAAATGTAACTTATTCTGTATGTTAATTTTAAGTACGATGTTTCTTTTCATGTAAGACAATCCAGCAAGAATCTGTAAATATTTTAGGTTTCATTTCTTTAGTTCTTTCCTTAGTTTTTTCCTGATTCTTCTCTTAAGCGTTTCACGGTTCTTTTATTTTACCTTTCTTCTTTTTGCGTATTTCCAGCCCAGAGAAATGAAAAAAAAAAAAGAATGAGAAAGATCTCCAAAATAAAAGTAGTGTGATAAAAGCATTGTGATCCTAGACTTCAAGTTATTGATTTTGAATTTTGAAAATTCAAGTCAAATTACGATTAAGCAGATTCTTTTGAGACATTTCGTATTAGTAAAATTTGGTATTTTTGATTTCCGAAACTTTAAAAATAAATCAGTATAATTTAATCAATAGCAATGTTGCATTTTTAAAAAATTATGTTTTAAATGAAACTTTAAATATTTTAAACTACTGTGAGACTTTAGATTTCCGAACTGGCTTTAATTTTTTTTAAATCATGCATTTCTTGACATTTCACTAGTGCCTGCAGATGATGATTTATTTATGATGCTTTATTTTTATATTTTTATTTGCCTATTTAATTTATTTTATATTTAACTCTGGAACATAAACAGCCAAAATGAAATGTTAATGAATATTTACACTTGCAAAAACAAAATTGGAGACAAAAATAAGCTTTAAGTCATCACAAAGACTACCAAATTAAGGTTCGGGATCCGGTCGTGTGGAAGGTTTATCTTTGTTTACCTATAAGGGGGTTTACTTTGTTTACCAGAGATTTACTGCAGTTTGGGGCCAATTCATGCTTGACCACCTAGTCGGGATATCTCAAAACCAATTTTCATACCATATCTATATTTTCCTCTTTCACACGAAGATTCATGAATTTTTCTTCATATTCAATTGAAATTTAAGTAAATTGGTCAAACTAATACGTAGGTAATAATTATTTAAAGAAAATCTCAATTACTTTATACGAAATTCTTATCGTATGCAAAATTTAACGATTGTAATTTAATTAAAATTCTAAAATTTATGGAGTTTTCTCAATCTTAAATTTATAGATTCTTGTCTTTGTATGAAATATCTCCATAGGAAATAAATACATTCATTCAACCATATCCACAAGAAATCAATACTTCACAAATAATAAAGATCTAGATACGTGAAATTAAGTTTATAATTTCATCGTGGATTGTAAGTACTAGTTTATTTTTATGCCTCCTATAGTAAATAAATTTAAAAATAATAATTAAAAAAAGATTGTTAATTTAGCGATAGCATACTCAATAGGGGACTATCTTGGCATAATCTGAAATTTACTTAGTGTCCCAGGGAATTTAACTATCTTGATGAAGTATTGCGATCTTATATTTATTGGAGCTTGGCTTTCTTGGCGTAATCTCCAAGTAAACTGGAAGTACTCTCATCTTGGTATCTTATGTATGATAGAATTTAACAATCCTAGTATAATCTGAAGATCTTCATGTAATCTGTTATCTTGGCTTACCTGGTGAAGTATGAAAACTCCCAATTAAACTCGGCACTGTAAAAAAAAAAAATAGGTACCGAAGCTATATGGAGTTGTGGATCCAGTCCTTCAAAGAATTGATAGTCTGTTAGTGTATTCATAAGGAATGCATGAATGAGATAACTCATAAATGAAAAGACACGTATCAATGAAATTTTGTAAGGGATCTTCTCACCTATGTTGTAGATCCGTTTTAAATTTTGGATTCAATCAATAAAAAGTAAAACATGGAGCATCCATATTCAGTTTTTCTTCAGTCAGTGAATATCAAACAAGCTGCATAACGGTGGTATACAATAAAGGCGATGATAGTTTGTTATTTAGATACATCCAGCTGTTTATGATTCAAAATACATATGGGTCAGAATACAAAATTAAAGATAAATAAGCTAATATATTTATACTATGTTTTTGAATTATTTTATCAAATTATAAATGTGCAAAAAAAAAACAGAAATATAAACAAAAAAACAGAAATATTTAGAAATATAAACAGTGTAAAGAGTTGAAACGCATTTAATTTAAATAAATATATTACATAATTTCAGCATTTTTATCAGAAGAATGTAATTGCATTTTTTATAAAAATTCTGGCTCTAAATTTCAAATTTGCAATCCAGATTGTGCTGTTGCATTTTCCAAGCTATTTTGTTTACAGTAAAATAAAATTGAATAAGTTCTTTCACTCAGATGTATGCATGGACTTTGGAGAAAGGAAACAAGGTTTCAGTGTTGCAATTCGTAAAAAAGACAAGATTTTTGAGCTGATTATATGGTCTAGAAATAAAAAAAAATTGAATGATTGTATTACTGTATGTTAGTAGTATGGATTCGTCTAAAGAAAATATTCGCTTTCAAGTATGATTATACAATCAGCCATTAATTATTATTTCAGTCATTACTCACTTTCGCACAAAAAAGAATATAAAATAAAAAGAAATTGAAAGCATGTAGAAAATTCTCATTGTAGAGATCTAATAGATGCTCTTATATTTCTTAGTAAGTCTTGGCATTTTGCTATTATCAATATACAATCTTTTATTCGATCATATTTCATAGCATCTATCTTTAATTAATCGATTGCTAGATTTTTACATCAGATTATTAGATTTACAATTTTAGGTTTGGTAAGCTGTATGTATTTTGTCAAAAGTCAGTCTGTAAAGTGGTGATTGGAATCGTCTTCAAGCAAGAAACAAAAGATAATTCTTGAGCGGTGCTAATTGAGAAATAAATCTATTTTTCTAAAGTACCTAACAAGATTCCGTTTGTTAAAAAAGTACCGACCACAAGAGATCTGTTTAAAACGTATATCTTCCAAAGTGTTAAGTTGTGATCTTCCATAAAATCTCCTCTGTACTTCGAATTTTCAACATCTTTACAAAAGATTTTGGTGTTTAATAATTTTTTCAAGAACCGTCTGGCATTCTTTTCAGTTTCATAACGTTAATTGCTGATATCATGAGTGATAATTGATTTGGCAAATAGAGAGCAACAGAACACATCATGAAAGAGCAAAATTCTAAAGATTTATCTTTATTGAAAGACAATGCATATCCAGCCCGAAATAAATTGATCATACATATCAGAACTGTAATAAAAGCAGCACCTGATAAATAATCATCAAAACTACTAAATAAGTCAGCAACCTTTTTGTATACTTGCAATAATTTCTGAGGTTCCGCAAAAGTTTCAATTTTTTGCATTTTGTTTAAAACATTTCTGAAAAGGATTCTAAAGATTCGATATGTGAATATGTAGTGAATAGAAAACAAAGACATTGTTATTCGTGTTACAAATTAAAATACTAATTCCAAAATATTAACAACCAGAAAGCTGTAGAATGGTGACAAAGAATTTGACGTTTCCTTTAAATTTTCAGTCAAAATATAATTTTGAATGTTGTTTCCATCAGATTCAGCAACACAAAATGTTATAGCCCAAATTGATATCAAAATTAAATTATATGCAAAATATATTTTTAATATGTATTTCTCGCATTTTAGAGAATTCACGTGCAGCATATGGAATATTTGGTTAAGTTGACTTAGCATCTTTAGCATTTCTTGTTGTTTTCTATGAACAGATACATAGAGTATTACCATAATTATTATCAAAAACAAATCTAGAATTACATTAAATTTGTCTGGAACAAATGTCAGACAATACATCTCAAGAAATATCAATGTACAAAATATAATTGTTTTTAGGTATTTAAAGCAATTTTTTGTACATAATTTTAAACTGCGCCATTCTACTTTCTTATGGTTTGTTGCTACCAAAAGCTCACTTACAATTGTTGATCTTTTCGTTTCAATTCCAACCAATCGGAGAAAAGAAAATATAAAACTGGATTCATTTATCAAAGAATTAATATCACTTTCACTTTCCATTTGTTTTCCCCAAATTTCAAAAACTTTGCCGTTGCGAAATGTAAAATGTTTTATTTTTCATGGATTATTCGTAGTCGTGTCTTTTTTGTTATTAATGGTGCAAAATCATCGCAATTATTATCACAAAATGGCGAAAAAATTTCTGGATTAATTTTCTTTTAATTTGCAAGAAAATTCAAATTTAAAATGTTTTTCTCTATAAATGGACTCTTCTTACTGTTATGCTTCTTTCATGTCTGATAAAATAACATTTAGTACCACAAATACCACCTGATCTAAAACAATCTTTAAATTTTAGCAATGAAAGAAAATTTATTCCATTTATCGAAAAACAACAAAAAAGCAGCTTATATTGGTGCAATTATTAATCATTCGTGTTTTGTTTTTCAGAATTTAAAATCAATATTTTGATACACACTGAAAACACTTTTATTGACAGATCCATTTCAAAATCAAACTCTTGATTGATGATTTTTATAGAATGTATTCATTGAAAAATTTATTCCAGACTGTTCTGAGTTTGTAATTACTTAATGACCTTTTAATTTTCAATGTCACAACAGAAAATATTTTTTGCTCTTCGACATCACATCTTGTTTCACAGCATTTCCATAGCAGCTAATATTTATCGATTTCAATGTTTTATGATAGATTTTTTTTTCAATGATATATGGAAGGAATCATAAACTGTATTTATATTATAAAAATAAACCTTTGTTAAAAATACTTTTAAAAAATTTAAAATTATGATAATTGCATAATTATCATTATTCATGCTTTAACTGATATGTTTCATACAAAATTTCGATTATATTACAAAATTTTGTCAAAGTCGAGTCATACGAGTCATGTCTGTTTCCTCTTATTTATTTCCTTTAAATAATTAAAATTTACAAATTTGTGAAATTCTTTAACAAATAATTTTGAAATATCTGAAGAAACCTAATTTCGAATACTTTAAGTCGGTGTTTATTCTAAATTATATTAGGAATTCTTAACATCGGTAAGGTATAATTTGATTAAATATAGGTGTAGTGTCATGAACAGTTAGTCAATAAAAGTTTTAAAGAAAATTATCATAAATTTTATCTCAATTATCTTCTGGAAGAAGATACTTTAATCATCCTACTGAAATGCAATGAAAGTTATTGGGAATGAAATGTTAACGTAAAATATTTGTTTGTATCAAAAAATGAATTTTCTTCATCACAAAAGCAATAAAAATATAGTAATTAAAATAATTTTGTCACATGAGAAATAATTTTTAAAAAACTTCTTTTTCTTGTCTAAATCAATTTTTGGCTAAAGTACACGTTCTTAGAAACTGAGATTTAATTTTGAATGCATATCGAAATCTTTTAAAATTACATTTTATTATGCATTCAATATATTGTTGTTTCTTTATCGTGTTAGAACATGATATTGTTTTCGTTTGAGATTTTTTAAACCATAAAATGCAAAATAATTAGCGATTTATTGGTTTTGAGGCATCTCTTTCATTTTTAAAAAATAATAAACAGATTGTCAGATTTGGCAACTTATTGTGTGTGTGTGTGTGTGTGTGTGTGTGTGTGTGTGTGTGTGTGTCTGTGTGTGTGTGTGTGTGTGTGTGTGTGTGTGTGTGTGTGTGTGTGTGATCATTCCAAAAAAAAGTTTAAAAAAAATCTATTCTTGAAATAAAAATTCGGAACTAATTTGATTTTGAGATGAGGGGAGAAAAAACGCATTTCCTAAATACCAACGCACGCGTATTTTGAGAGTGATGGTTTAAAAGCAGTTTAAATTGGTTTTTCACGAAAAAAATGCTGACCTCAAAAACAATTTTATAAATCAAATGATTTTGCGATAAACAATAACCATCTCTTTCTCAAATGTTGGTGATTGCACAATGTGAGCCATGTTAGAATAAACTGTTTTTCGTCGGATTGATAACCATGTGACTTAATAAGTTGTTTTGACGTAATAATTTAAAATTTGCGATTGCAGATTTCAATTTTTTATTTCCGTATTATCTAGAATTCGATTTGCCATGCGTTGATTTCATTTTATTATTTAAACTTTTAAAAAATCAACAAATAATAGAATTCTCTATTAATTCATCTACATTGTTCGTTTAAATAACGGATTTCATTGATTTTAAACTGATATTATTACATGCATTATTCATTCGTTCCATAGCTAATTCAATGCTGTCATTTTTTTCTATTATCCATTGTTTATGAAATTTTACGGATTCAATCATAGAATTTTTATTCAAAATATTCTTTCAATGGACAGTTCTAATCAGTTAGCGGAATATTAAATTATGTTTGTCCCATTATTTTTTATCATGATTGAAATATATGCAGCATAGAGCTATTGATTTCGAAAAGTGTACAAAAATGAAATATTTGTTCGATTCAGCCGTAACTGGTATATGGTAGCAAAAGGTTCAAAATAAGATGAAATGCGATTTATTTCTGAATAAAAATGGCTTAAATAAGACATTCAAAGATTGTGATATTTTCTCCATTAAAAAAAATCTCATTTATTCATTGATCATTAAAAAAATGCTAAGCGACAAGGTAAATAATGAGCAACTTTTTCATGTAACAAGGAATGAAAATCACATAAACTTTCAGAAGATCAAAATTCCAAATAAAATGAGGCAAAAATTGCAACTCCAACAGTTATTTCGACTGATTCTTTCTTTATTTTCGCTTTTAGGAATTGAAGTATTTGAGAAATTCTTGGCAAAGAAATTAAGAGATCCCAGCATTCCCACGAATATAAAAATGAAATATCGAATAATTTCCTGTGTACAAAAGTGTCCGAAATTCATTTGCTGTTTTCTGTATCTTATGCAGCTGTCGATAGAGCTTTACTGTCTTATTATATTTCCAGATATAAGAATCAGTTGCGCACGATTATTAGTCACAGTGTTAAGAGGAATTCTCTTCGCATCAGTGTTCAAGATTAGAGAAAAGATTGTACAAGGTATTAAAATCCTCGACAGATTTTACAAAATATATCCAGACGAAAATATTAGAAAAAAGAATTATCCATTCATACTTTTCTTAGTTTTTGCGACGATCATGTCATTTTACTACAATTTTAAATATTGTTTTTTAGTGAATAACTTGAAACTAAATATACTGGAACGAATTCTATTGTCAAAGTTTCGAAATATTCATATTTCAAGTTGTTATCTAATTATTCGAATTTTTAGATATTTGTTCTATATTTTGGCAGATATCTTTATTTCCATACTTATAATGCATTACAGTTTAGTTTGTGTTCTGGTAACTGGTTTATTTCATTGTCTATCTCATCAACTTAATAAAAATGAAACTTCTATCAATTTTAGGGAGCTTCTGCATTGTTATGAAAGCATTTCGAAATTTATTCACAGTGTAGAGAAAACTTTTTCCTTTCCAATTTTTATATCCATACTCATAAATATGATTGGACTTTTTAGATTCGGTTACGTTACGGCATTTGATTATGCTAACTTTCAAAAGAATTTAGCGTCAAAGCTTTGTTATGGAATGGGATGTTTGTTATGCTTACTATTTTCAATGATTTCTGCGACCGTCACTAATGAAAGATCTGATAGTGCTGGACTACGCTTAAAGTGCAAAATTCTAAAGAGTGAAAAGGATTTGGCTTCAGAATTAGAAAGTGTAATGCTTCTAGGAAATAGGTTGACTCTATGGAGAATTTATGAATTTCGTCGTGGACTTCTGATTGGATGTTTTGGTACTCTGCTGACATACGGAATTTTGATTGGAACATTAGGTAAAAGCCTTTAAATTGCAAGAAAAAGTGTAAGTCTTTGAATATTCGTCAATTTTATGTACTATGAAGATGCTAACTTTTTTAACTAAATAAGTTTTTAACTAAATTTAGTCCCGTTTTAATAACTGATAACGCAATGCTCAGCAAGCTTCAACTTTTGTTCGATTCTGAAATGGAGTATCTTTGAAAATATGAGGTGATAAATGATAATGGAAACCTTATATTACCTCAATTTCACCAAAAATATTAATTCTTAATATTTTTAATTAAAATAAATCTATAACTATGCATATGATCTAATATAAATTCTGTAACATAGAGGAGCAGTTATAATATTCTTCTGATTATAAAAAAAGTGATGTCCTGTTTAAAAATACAACAAGTCAATACGAACATTAGTTGCAAGTAGAATATTTTTTCCTAACACCCATTTATGACTAAAGATTTTTCACGCTTAACATCTAAGCACTATATTATTTCTATGGTTTCCCTATCTTGTTTAATATAGATAAAGGTGTTATTCATTAAGAAGAGAAAACTAACATACCGCTGTCAGTTACGAAAGAAAACACAAATTTTATATATATTATTGCATATAAAAATAAAATAGTGATTAAAAATGAATTAAAAACGTCGTGGAGTGTAAGAAATAGTACTGTATAATGTGAGTGAAAACAGGAGGCACTGCACAATCCCTTTTACAAAGTAACAAGTATTATAGAAAAAAAATTAATTCAATTCCTACTTATATTATTTATGATAGGGTGTCGAGTCAGTAATCTCAGAACTTGGCAATCATTTGGTGACTTGGCGATAGATTGGCGACCAAACAGAATTTATAGAAAAATTTAATTAATTAATTAATATTTGAAAAAAAAATTATATTGGCATCAAGAGTCCTCCATCCCCCTCTTCTCCACAGGATCAAAAGTTAATATAAATAAAAACAGCGAAGAACAGAAAGAAATAAACCTGGAACAAGCAGAATTTGTTGATGAATCCAGGAGAGTAGTTTTAATTTTGCTGTTTCGAGAATAGATCGACTAGTGTTTCCACTGTATTAAAGGCTTTTCTATTTCCTTAAAATTATTTCTTGAGAGTAAGCGCTGTTTTAGCTTACAACAAGACTGCAGAGCTTCATCGTCAACATTTTCATCGATGGCATCTGTGATATAATGACTTCGTTATTCAGAGGATGTACTTTGATCCCTCTTGAGAGATAAATGTCTGTTCTAATTTTACCGTATGCTTGGAGCAGTTTGGTCAAGTGTGGCTCTTGCACCAATAAACCACACACAACCAACCAACCAACCCTCTTGAGAGAATATTTAGATTGGATAAGAAAGAAACTGATATTCCGGACAATCTGATGAGAGGCTAAGATATCCTGTACAGCATATAAACTGAAATGACTATCCGTCCAGATTTTATTTGTTCCGTTTTTTTTAAAAAAAATTGCTTTAATACTTTCGAGTTTGTAAAATCAAAATTAAGCATATTTACTTACATAGTTCATCAGAAGATGGCAGCACAGTACCATTTGTAGCGTAACTTAAAACAAAATGTAAACTTCTGATAATACCAAAGAACTAGATATAATTTTATTCTAGTATTTAAATTCATTCAACTTAGAATTAATAATTTTATATATGATGCATTTTACTTGTATGTTACTTAATATTCAAATTATGAAATGCATCACTTTAAATACTTATACTTTTCTGATTTATTCATTATTCCTACTTGTTATTTCTTAGAGTTTGCAGATTTAATTCAAAATGAATTTTATACCTCCAAAAAATGAGTGAATAAGAATAAACCCCTTTGCTCCATCTTGTATTT
This sequence comes from Argiope trifasciata, assembly GCA_026543055.1. Lineage (NCBI taxonomy): Eukaryota > Metazoa > Arthropoda > Arachnida > Araneae > Araneidae > Argiope > Argiope trifasciata. The sequence goes on from JAPMOQ010021077.1 coordinate 1,342,191, forward strand.
CATTACATCCAAAACAGATAATATTCTGTTAATTGCATTTAATAAAACAAATAAATCTTTCATAACACACCGATAGATGGCAGTCTGTAAGTTTTTAAAAGATCGCGGATTGATTATTGATTGATTAAAAGATTGATTATTTGAAAAGTGCTGTTATAGGATATTCACATTTAAAACATATTCTCCATTTCAATACTTTGAGATGTCACTTGAGACAAATATTTAATTAACAATAATAATAATTTTGTGAACAAAACATTTAAAATTACAGCATAAAATGACATTTAGTTTCATGAAAAGTTAGCGTGAGCCATAATTACTATATTGTGCATAATTAATTATGATTATCTATAAAATTATCCCTATTGATAAAATTCAAATTTTCAACAAATAAAATATGTTATTGATTGAATTTTTCTAATTATTCGTTTTTCATGGGTATTGATTATTTTGATATATATCTCTTTGTAATAAAAAATATTTAATATAAAGGATATCTCAAATGGATAGTTATAAAATCAATGGTAGATAAGCGTACAGAAACAAGACATTTTTGTAACTTCTAGAGTTTGTTCTAGAATAGTCGACGCCTCCTCATAGACACTGTAAAAAAGAATAGATGAGTCTGTAAGGAGTAATCAGATAATTAAAGCGCAAATAAGTAAATCAGCGAAGTCTCTTTGGAATGCTGATCATCGGAGAGTCACCAACGAAAGTTTTGAGCTTTTAACTTTTTTATTACCTATGTTATACTGCTGGTGCGCTATTATTAATTGCAAGTGCTGTTAGTATATGATTTATCCGTGTTTTGTTAAATCATATTTCATATGTCATATTTCTACATAGAATAAAGCATCTTGTATATTTTAGGGTGTCGGATTTTTCATCCTACAAACCAATGGACGTATTTATGATTTTTCCATAATAATATTTTATTAGTTGTATGTTGAACATTTCATCTGATTTATCCTTTTCTTTTATGACAGAAAACTTTCCTCTAGCCTACCTTTCTTCTTGTACTTCTGACCTTTATCCTATTGCAAAAAAAAATAACTTTTTTATGTGCATACTTGATTTTCACTTAGAATTCATCAGTGGCCACTACATAAAGAGTATTCCCACAAAATATGGAACAATAGTTAAACTCACATTAGGACGAAACATACTTTTATTATTGAGAAAATATTTTAAACGAAGAAATTTTAATTAATTTTCTTTTTTCTTTTTTTTTTCATGCTTCTGTCAATAAATTTTTATGCAGATTTTTTATCTTAATAATGATACTAAGTAAAATATTCTTGCGAACTCAGTAGTTTTGCAAAAAAGGGGGGTAATGGAGAATTCTACATTTTTGAAACTGAAACTGATCACAGAAAACTCCAAATGTTATAATTTCGATTCAAAAAGATATACATAAAAAGTCTCCCCTTGGGAGCATCTCAGATTTAAGTATGAGAATCTTTAAGCACGGCGATTGATTCTTGCCACCCGTGTGAGAACAGAAACGGTGGATTCGGCTACCTCCTACCTATGACAGGACGTGCTTTCCGCTGGAAAGAGATTTACCGTCAACGGTGATGATCCTTAGGACACAACTTTAGTTCCCACCAACGGTG
>JAPMOQ010021077.1:1344206-1369890 GCA_026543055.1 Argiope trifasciata
GTTCCCACCAATGGTGATGATCCTTAGGACACAACTTTAGTTCCCACAAATGGTGATGATCCTCAAGGTACAACTTTAGTTTCCACCAGTGGTGATGTGGCGTTTGGGTCATTCCAATTCATTTGGGTGCCTCAGGTCAGATAGGAATATTCAACATTAGATGCAGAAGAGGAGTTTAATGTGAAGAAGTTCTTCTAGACACCGCAGATCAAACATATCATGGATGAATTTCTTTTCTCTCACCTCACAACTTTTCATGCTTGTTTCATCACCTTGAGAAATGTAAGCCAAACAATATTGTATTACATATATAAACATTTATTTTACAATGCATAATGTTCAAAGTCTATAAGGCAACATTTAGGAGTTATAAGATTGTAGCCAAATATAGCTGTTCTGTAAAAAAGGAAACTCCTTCCTATGTTGTATTTATCATTTCTTGGTGGAATTAACCGAAACAATATTCATTCTACAAATATTCATTTGTTTCAGAGGTAATGCGGCTCTTTGTCCAGATATAAAGTATGTATGATTACAATAAAATATAAAGTTTTAAATATGAAGACCATAATGTAATTTTCTTCAAGTAAAAAATGAGAATAACAGAATCTTGGGAGGATCTAACTCTTCTCTTTTAATTCCATAAATCACTTACCTACAATAATTTGACAATTTTTATGAAATCAGGAATTAAACTTATTTTTATAAAGATAAAAAAACATTAATTAATTTATAATTTTACCTACAAAGTTTCTTATCACATAAAATTCTTGCTACAACGTCTTATCAAAAAATAGTCTGTAGCACATCTCAGTGCTTTTCATTTAAAAATGGGGCGAAATGATTAAATCTTTACCTTGCTCATATAGTTATAGTATGATCTATTATCTTAGTTAGTTGTGAGTCAAAAAATAAATCATTACAGCTTGTTTGATTTAAAATTTAAAAAATGGCTCAATATTCTTGTTTAGAATGAATTGATATGAAATCCAGAATAATCTCTCTCTATTAAATTTATCTGCTTACAGGACCTTAGTGGATAATTCTAATAGTACATTTGGGGATAATATGATTCTTTAGATGCTAAGAATTGCAATATTTTTAAAACAATTGTTTTTAAATAAAGTAATGAAATGTCATATCAAATTAGAAATATAATCAGACTCACTGCAGTTTTATTTTTCCTAATATTAATCTGCTTTCTGACTCCGAAAACTAATTTACATTTATGTTTTAAATTTCCTAATATTAGTCTGGTTTCTTATTATAAATACTATTTTACATTTAAATTGTTAATTTTTAAATTTAAATTGATTAAAATTAAATTTCACAGTACTAATTTATATTCTGATTCACAGTACTAATTTATATTCTAATAAAATGGAAATTTTATTAATTACCAATGTGTTTGTGTGTGCGTCGCTAACATTTAAGGATAAAAAAGATCACAGCTAACCGAGGAAACAGCATTACCAATCATGGGACTTATATTCGCCATGCCTAGATTTAATCTACATGGATACATCTTACTGTACATGAGCAAAAAGTAACAGAATTTTCTCCGCAATTTTAGAATTTTACCCTCAACATGGAAAACTGAAAAGCTGGAAAGCATGCGGTGTGAAACCAGGCATTCTGTAAATCATTTCAATTTATGGAAACCTGAAGAAACCGTCTTCTTTCAGGAGAGCCCTCTCATCGATTGATGCCTAATCCAGGGGCGGCATCGTGGGAACGGAGCAGGGCGCCCCAGGTGCAAGCGCCGGTCGATGAGCCCTCCTAGATACAGGATCTTCCCAGAAGTGGGTGATGGGATTCGGAACATTTGGTTACTCACTCGCTCTTTTTCAAATGAGTTATTTACTCGAAAGCGAGGTAAATAGCGCCGAAAGTGACTGAGATTGCAACAAAAATGCTACCTTTAGAGGACTGAAAATTTGTATGAGATTGCAAAAAACTTTTTATATCAGAGCTGCACTTTTTTTCTTTTCTTTTTTTACAAAAAGAAATTAGAAATTTACAGGGAGTTAAGTATTTTTTATGATAAATATGCAAATTTTATATATTTAATGTTCCAAATCAACTCTACTTAGGTTAATTTCGGAAAGATGATATCAGAATATTTTGTTAGTTCTTTCAATTAAAACCTTCATTGCATGGATAAAATTAAATCAGAAATAAAAATATTATAATTTTTTTAAATAATACTTTTGTTAGTGTATTAATCAGTATAAAATATTTTCTTATAATAAAATGCTTGGATATGAAATTTTAACCGGTAGGGAGTAATCCTTCCAAAAAATTTCTCTCATGCTCTTTAATAAACTCGTCATGCTGGAGAGAGCAAAACATGGAATAATATGCAATAATTACGAAATATTAGCTTTTGACATGAAATTAGCATTTTCAATCAGTACTTCGCGAATTATTTGCTATTAATCTTTGATATGCTCTAATAGTATTCAAAAATCGAATATGGGCTTAAGATACGGTATTCACAAACAAAAATTTGTTGCAAAACTATACTTGTGATCAAAAATCACATACCATATTTAATGGATTTAAGTCCTAGTGTTTTTTGAATTATCGCTTTAAATGTTACTGAAAGTAAAGAACAATATAGATTCGACCCACAATGGGATTTGGCAGGTATGTGTTCGGAATTTTATCACACAATAGATGTTCGGAATTTTATCTGTCTAGCTTTTTTTTTTTTTTTTTTTTTTTTTGCAACTACCGTTTTAATTTATATTCGAACTGCCTGACAGATGAATTTCTTCTGGACAGATTTTCTCAAAATTTGATTTAAAAAAATCTTCAAACTCGGTGTAAAGATCACATAAAAAATTTTAGTCGTTTATCTGAAAGTGTTTTCATGGTCAGACAGACGGACATATTCTAAAACTGTGTTATTCGAACTCAGAGAGATTCTAAAATGTGAATATTCGTCAAAATCTGAAATTTGAATTGTTTGATGATTGCTGTACTTTTTCTACGAATACGAGAAAATAAAAATAAGTTCCTAGTGACAAATTCTGTGAACTGAATATTTTTAATTTCTTTTTATAAAAATGTGATTTGCCGATTATTTTCTCATATCTATTAAATATTGCTTAATTATTTCTTACATATTGTTTGCATCTGGAAAATATGATTTGTTTTATGAATTTATTATTTCAGGTTCATGTTATTAAAGTTAAATAACGAAAAGCCGCTAAAAGAGGTTTTCGTATTTCACTGAACGTAAAACAACTTTTGGATGAATGACAAAGAATTTCAAACACTTAATAACTTTCGCATGAGAAAATAAAAAATTATAAGAGGTTTGAAGTTGAAAATTGCAGTCATAAAAATTTGCTGATAGAAAAAACTTTTGTGAATTGGACATTCATCACATTTATTTAAAAACTATTTTAAAACATACAGATTATAAACTACAAATCTATACTTCTAATTTATTTTAATCAGTATAATATATAGATTACAAATCCATATATTATATATTAATTTACTCACATCTATTTTTCAACAACTTTTCAAAGAAAGGAAACCAAGACAGAAAAAGTCTCAGCTTTAACTACTAAACCGACTTTTTCCAATTTTTATTTCATATAAAATCTTCATATAATCCTCCTACCAGTAGATTTGTCAACAGTGGTCATATGTCAGTTTCATTGTACGCATACATACACAGAAAACTTTTTAATAAAATATCAAAAACACCAATTCATTATACATTCTTTAAATAGAAAAATCTCAATATTCCCTTTTATCTCTTTAAATGTGACGATTTTACCAATTTTTACTTACAAAACTTCTGACTATAAGATATATCATAAAGGATCTCTTGTCACCTCTGCCCTCTGTTTTTGAGAGGTACAGCAAAATAAAGCAATGGCACACAAAAAATTCCAATTTTATATGTCATTTAAGTTTCATATTTCATGTGCACAGCTAATGAATCAGTATTCATTGCTTACTGTGCAAGTATAAATTTAATATTTCTTTCATTTTTAAAGATACAATTTATCACAGTTAGTAACCCTTGCTTAATGAATGTTATAAATATAGTCAACTGTTGTTGACGGCAATATGTCAATATTCAATGCCTTTTTAGGAATTTTCATACTTTCGATGCACATATTGGGCTTAATTTCCTTATAATGTTTTCTTAAATTTTTAAGACTATTGCTTTATTAGCATATTTTTGATTTAAAAGAAAATTTGAATTTTATCGACATTCTTAATCTCAGTCTCCATTAATAAATTAATAATAAAGTGTGTGTGTGTGTGTGTGTGTGTGTGTGTGTGTGTGTGTGTGTGTGTGTGTGTGTGTGTGTTGGCTATTCTTTAACTTACAAATAATAAATTTAGCATTTGTTAAAGGATAAAAATATGCCCATAAAGCACGATTTGGTGGAATCATGGGTATGAAAATGTATAAAAATGATTTAATTGAAAGAAAATATGACCAATTGCTTTTAAAAAAACCAACTGGTCGTCAATGGCGACTGGTGCATTAAAAAAGGCTAATTTTTAAAAATATCATTTCTACTTTTCAGTCTTTAATTTATTCATATTCATTATTGTAATGTGATTTTGAAATCAATTTTTTCCACTTTAAAAATTGTTTACAGACATTGCCGGTTTTAAAAAATCAAAATTTAACTAACTTTATCTGCTGCTTATACAACAAAAATATATATTTCTGTAATATGATATTTTTTCCTGATAGTATTCGTAATTATTGGAAGATTTTAATACTGTAAGAATAAATGGCACACGGAGGAAATACTTGATATGTATTAATTAAACTAATAAACTTATTTAATTAGGAAAAAAAGGTCTGTCGCCTTATTTCTTGGATTTATTTCACACCAAGAATTTTTAAATGACTTTAAAGTATAATTTAGGAATTAAGAGAAAATTATTTGCGAGTATTATATAAAGGATTAAAAATGATCACATAATTGATGATAATAATTTGTTTGGATTTCATAGAAAATAAAAAAAACTGTACAAAATTTCCTAATTCTAACACAAAAAAGTTGGAAGAAAAAGAGATTGGAGCATTTTCGTGCTTCAAACATGAAAAAAAGGAAGTTAAATATAAATCTTTAAGATTATTAAGCGATTTATCAAAGAAAAATTATTTAGTTTAGCAAACTCCGTTTTTTCTTAATCATTATAAACGAATTTAATATACACTATAAAAATAGCATTATGCATACTACAATAATAAAAATTGAGAATTTAAAACAGTTGAAACTAAAAAAACCCCGTCCAGAATGACCTAAATACACAAATCAATAAAATAATTATGGGCAAATTAGCTCATAAATGTTGAACAGAGTATTGGATATTTGTTGGGAAAGTCACAGATGCTTGAGGCTTTTCATTTCATGATATTACCATTATTATTGTACTATTGATTCTTATAATAAAATTGTCATTTTTGCGTGTCAGTCTATTATTTCATTTCAGCTGATAATATTCCCAAGTTTTCGTGTTCGTATGAAATATATATCGTTCCCTAAAGCATTTTTTCCTTTCTGAGCGGTGTTTATGATTCCCACATTATTATTAATTGGCAATTGTTTTGAAATGTCGTTTTTTCATCATTTTTTTGCCATTATGAATGTTTCCTGGAAATTTTAATGATAGCCAGCCTACATATGGACCTTAAGATTTTTACCATCAGGCTTTAAATGTTTAAGTGCGAAAATTAATGCTTTATTATTCTTGGATACTTCACAAAATTATATGCATTTTTTATTAGTTTACATTAACTTTAGTTAATACGCTGCAATGTTTCATGTAAGTGCTTCTAGAAATACTCGATTTCAAAACATACATGAGCAAGCCTTTGTGGCGCTTCGGATTTATAGAAACTGGATACATTTTTTTAATTCTGCAAATTAGCAGAAATATCTAATGCTTTCAATATTTCATATAATTCCGCATGAAATCACCTGAAAGATATACAAGGTGGCCAGAAATAAAACACCCCTACTCTGACCTCCATGGATATCGAACTACTCAGTGTAAAGGCTCAAAATTTTGTACACATACTATTCAAAATATGGGGAAACGGATTTCACGAAAAAAAAATTAGTTCCTGAAATCACCGATAGGTGGCGCTGCACAACTGGAACTATGATCAAAAGACACAAATAATAATAAAAATTAAAATGTTTATGCGGAATGGAATGCTTCCATGCTTCCTTTTTAATTTTTCTGCCCCTTATGGAAAATAAAAATAGTAAAGAAGCTAGAACTCCCGTTGTAACTGCAATTTCATACTGTAACCAGAAAAATTTGCATAAAGCATGGTTAGAAGCCATGTTCTGGGTATAAAAGAAGTTAAAAGGTGGGGAATGTCATTCTTATTAGTGATGGCTGTCACGCTGCCAGAACGCGCTTTGCTTGTGAAGTTGTTTTACGAGAATAAAGGAAATGCTCCAGCAGCACTTCGAGAGTTTCGCCGACTTAAGGATTTGCGTAAGGGACCATTGCTTCCACAAGCTCTCAGGAGAATGATCGCTCGATTCGAGGAAACTGGACATCTTGGAGTTCAGCCTGGTGGAGGACGCAAACCGGTTCGTTCAGATGTCGTTGAAGATGTTGCCACCGGTATTGTTGAACAGTCAATGGATAATGTTTTAGGCTGCAGTAGTGCACGTGCAGTGTCAAGACACTTGGGTGTTCCCTATAGCACAGTGTGGAACGTACACAGAAAAGTGGTGCATTGTTTCCCGTACAAAATCCGCCCTAATCAACAATTGCTGGCCACAGACAGGGAGATGCGACTGACCTTTGCATTGACATTTCTTGCTAGAGTTGAAGTGGATGCATCGTGGCCGTGGCAGATTCTGTGGAGCGATGAGGCCCATTTCCACCTCAGTGGAACAGTGAACACCCATAACTGTCGCATATGAGACACGACAAACCCCCGTACCTTCCAAGAGATTCCACTCCACTCACCGAAAGTTACAGTCTGGTGTGGATTCACAGCCACATTCATCCTTGGACCGTTCTTTTTCGAAGAGGTTACTTCCAATGGCCTTGAGACATGTACCGTGACGGCCAACAGGTACAAAAGGATGCTCGAAACATTTGTTGTACCCCATTGGCAGCAGCGCCAATGCCTTGACACCATTACTTTTATGCAAGATGGAGCACCTCCACACATTGGACTCCCTGTGCAACAGTTTCTTCGCCAACATTTCACCACTGACAGAATAATCAGTCGCGCGTTTCCGACAACTTGGCCATCTCGTTCACCGGATCTTAATCCGTGTGATTTTTGGCTTTGGGGACACTTAAAAAACCTTGTTTATCGAGAACGTCTGATAACCTTGGCAGATTTGAAAGAGAGTATCAGTCTGCATGTGAGAAGCATCTCAGATGACCAGTTACGATCCGCAGTTGAACAAGCTGTCCACAGACTTCACATTTTACATCTTCAGGAAGGGAACCATATTGAGCAGCATTCCCTGCATCGATAACGTCCTTGTTTCATGTATGCTTGGTACTTTCAAATAAAATGTGTTTAAAACGTGTTTTTGTGTCTTTTCAGCATACGTCCAGTGGTACAGCGCCACCTATCGGTGATTTCTGGAACTAAATTTTTTTTTCGTGAAATCCGTTTCCCCATTTTTTGAATAGTATGTCCACAAATTTTCAAGCCTTTACACTGAGTAGTTCGATATCCAGGGAGGTCAGAGTAGGGGTGTTTTATTTCTGGCCACCCGGTAAATCTAGAGAATTGTATGGTGTAATTAATGATCTAAATTTTCTCTTGCAATCACCATCAGATCAAAGTTAATTAATTCTATCGAATTCTGCGGAAAAACAATTTTGTGAAACAGGAATTTAGAAGATGTGAAAGTAATGCACAACTTTAAATAAACAACACTATCTCAAATCATATTTTTACATGATTTGGGACAGTGTACATGAAAATTTGTCATGTATGGAAGATTTCTCGTGTACCTTGTATGTATGAATTTTATGAATATAAAAAGATCTTTAGCGAATTTTTCACCATTTTTTTTTTCCTTTTTAGGAAATCTTCACTTATATAATATTCTGCTGTGTTAATTTTAAATAATTTCTTGTTTATGAAATATTAGTTAAAGAATACTTTCCTAATTAGCTTGACCTGGCAGTAAATACTATGAAAAAGTCTTTAAATATTAGCATTCTTGACTGAGCGAAGTTTAATAATAATCAAAATTATTTAGCATTCTTCATCACTTGCTTTTTCCTCCGTATTTTGATATATTTATATTAGATTTTAGATAAGAAATTACAATTAAATGCATTTGAATATACATACGTGCTCTGAAAATATTACAAGCTTTATTAATGAAAAACGAGCAACCTGCACCTACCACAGCACATTAATGTAAGGCGATGGTGCGATTTTTTTGTCTCACCATCACTTCTCTCTAGTTTCTTTTTCGCTAATTACTCTTGATATACTGAATAGTTGCAAAAAGTTTATTAAATTTAATAACACGCACTATGAATTTATTAAGATTAACAGCATACTTGAGTTTCATCTATCCGTTACTTATCTCTAGCAGTTTTTCATTAATTACTCTAGCTATATAGAATAATAGATACAGTAATTTTATCAAATTTAATAGCATGCATGATGAATTCAATAAGGTTAATAAAATACATGAATTTCCTGTGTCCATCAATTGCCTTTAGTTCATTTTCACCATTTATTTTCTCTATGCCACTGATTAACAGATACAGCATCTCAGTTTATTAAAGCTCATAAAGTACATAATGCATTTATTAATAACATGCAGTTGTTCTCCACTTATCTTTAGGTTATTTTCTATCAATTACCTTCAATATACCACTAAATTACAGGCATAACATAATGACGTGCATTAATTAAGTTTAATGATATCATTTGTACATTTATCTTTAGACTATTTTTCCCAAATTGCCCTCAATACGCCACCAAATTATAGACATAACATGTTTATTTTTACTAGAATGCAAAACAAGTTTATTAATATGCATTAATTTTCATCTGCATGTGATTGACAATTCTCTTTAATCCATTTTTCCTAAAGTGGTCAATTGAATTCCACAAGTTAGTAGCGTACCAAAGCTACCAATGACAAAAGACAGATAAAAAATACAAATGCTCCATAGTGTTAAGACAGTCCTGTGTTTTAAAATCCCTTTGAGTTTATTCTGATGATGAAGGGCATTTGCAATCAATAATTGCCTACATTTTTTGGCTTTGTCCGCTATTTCAGGATGTCAGGACGTTTGTCAGGATGGCCTATGATGTAATCAGATACAAATGAACCAAACACAGAGGCACACGAAAAATACAAAAGAGCTCATACATAAGGGTCCAATGAGTGTTAAATTCTACTTTATAAATAAAAATAAATAGTTCATATTTATTATAATCACAGTAAAAACAGAAAACGATAAATAATCTTCAATAAAAAAGAGAATATTACATATTTTTTTCATAAATATTGACCATTTTTTGACAATTTTCAGATTGAGAATTTAATTTTTGAAGTAAAACAACTAAGGCTTTTTTAATTATTTCACAAAAGATATTATAATGTGTTGTGAACAATGAAGTAAAAGAAAAGCATGCGACTTTGAATGTGAATCTAACAAAAACGTCAAAAGAAAAACCGAATTTGGTAAATAATTTATGTTTATCACAGGATTGCATCATTTGTTTGTTAGAAATCATTATATGACGGCCAACAAAATTCAAGGAAAAGCAAATTGCCATCATTGCAATCAAAACGATAATTCGTAAATTTATTTTATAACGAATATTTCCAAAATGATTTTGTTATACAATTGGACATTTGTTATTCAATTTATTCACTATAATTACTAACTGAACCAACTTACAGCTTTTGTTATAGACGGATCTATCTCAAAACATTAAAGAAGTGACTATAGATGACTCAGCAGAGATATTTTTTTCATTGTTGAGCCATACAAAGCCCACATTGATACGAAATATCTTTACAAAATGAGAATTAAATTTTCGAAGCATAAAGATAATTTTGAGAGGAATACCTGACACATTGGAATTTTCGATTGAATACTCGGCTGTTTGTCTTTTAAGGCGCAATCTAAATATGGAATATTGATGCCAAATAGGCAGACAAATTTCATATACATTCGAAAATCATAAAGCAGGTTGTTTTAATTAAATATTTCTGATTAAAATGTTCGTTCTTTGAATGTTGAAAGGAAAATATTTTAGCTATATTTTTCTTTTTATTTTAAGATTTCTTTTGCTTCCATTGTCTAGGTTACTGAATAAATCAATGCATTGCTGAATAAATCTTCATTCATTTACTATTTCAATTCAAACAGATATCAGCATTTCAAATTGAAATGAGTGCATCATACGGCTGTAAATTTCTAGCGAATTCTCAAACTCTGTTTTTTAAAGTGGTTCCAATTACAGAATGTCAATACCAAATAGATAGAAAAAATTCATGGGCAGTCGAAAATCTTCAAACAAGCTCTTTTCATTGCAATTATTTGAAATAATTGTTTTCTGATTAAAGATTTCTTTCTTTGAATGTTGAAATATAGCTATTTATCTGCATTTTTTTCTCTTTATCCCACAGTTTATTTTTCTTCTGGAGGCAATACAAATAAATAACTCTTTAAATTTGCATTTATTAAATATTTTAATTCAAACAGATATCGGCACTTCAAACTGAAATGATGCATCAAATACTATAAATTTCGGGGGAATTCTCGAATTCTATCTTTTAATGTGCTTCCCGGATGTTGATACCGAATAGACAAAAAATTTATAAGTATCTTGAAGGAAATTTTTTTTAAAGCAATGTTGAAATATAGCTATTCTAGTTATATTTTTCTCTTTACTCGACAATTTATTTTCCTTTCAATGATTGTACTAATACATATTAAATATTCATTTATTTAATATTTTATCAAAATTCAACCAAGTACTGGAATTTCAATCTGAAATGAATGCATCACACATTGTGAATTTCGAATGAATTCTTGAAATCTGTCTTTTAAAGTACTTACCGATTGCGGAATCTTGATAAACAAATTGACAGAAAAACTTCATGAGCAATTGAAAACAATCTTAAAACATTTATTTTCTGATTAAATCGGTTTTGAAAGATTTGAATATTATTTGGCTATATTTTTAGTCATATTATTTGTAGAATACTGTATTTTTTTCAATGGTTATATAAATATGTAATTGATTGAATTGATTTCAGCATACTTAAATGAATGCATTAAACTAAAATCTTTCAGTGTATATTCGATTTAAAATGCATTTCAAATTCAAAATTCAGTACCAAATAGACAGGAAAACTTCATGAGTAATCGAAAGTTAATTTGTCTGACTTTTTTATTTTCTGACCAAAACAAATGTTACAAATTGGCTATTTTAGCCGTATTCGTCATCTGTGGCTGTCATTCATCATTCGCTGCTTGCTATAAAGGTGGGTTCAGACGAGGCTTATTATTGTCCGCAATAGAAGATCACGCCTACTTTTAGAAAATCATGTGACCACAACGGGACAATGGCAAATGATTGTCCCGTCGGGACAAACATTGTCCGCGTTGTCTCAAGTGTTCTCTCGGGGACAATGCCGGGACAACAGCAGAGAGACAATGTTTGCGGACAATAAAAAGCCTCGTGTGAACCCACCTTAACGATATAAATGCATTTAGGATTGAATTATTATTAAGTTACAATTTTAATTCAAAAAGAAATTTAATTTCAAATTGAAATTTGAAATTACACAACACTTCAAGAAATAAAATTTATGAAAATTGCTGGAAACTAGATTCAATCTTTGACGGCATATTAAAATATTTTGGTTATCTAATGTTTGGCTTGGATACATCCTATCTATTACCATGTTTTCACACCGCAACTTTGAAACAAAAAAATAACTTTTGAATAATTTAGTTATGAAATAAAAATTATTTAAACTTTTGAATAATTTAGACCTAAAATATTCATAAAACTTGAAGATAACATAACTTTTCCATCAAACTATCGTTTGTTGTAGGGCTAAGATTGTTTATTTATAAATTTTTAATACAAAATGCATTAAACAGTTTTCTAGAAACTTTGTATTTCAAAGCTGAATATTTGCTTTAGGATTTATAAATTCTTTGTTGATTTTCTAAAGTATTATCCTTTAATTCATTGCATTGGTGATTTAATTTATTAAACATGAAGCAATGAGTTCCTTTCATTGTTTGTTAATCACGTAATAATAAGGTATTCATTAAATGCCAAAAAATAATTTTATCATAAAATATACAGACATCTGATAATATTTTAATAATATTATCATATAATTTTCAGAGCTTTGTTTCCCTGAATTTCGAATGTTAAAATTTGCCATTAGTATTTAAAATCTAGTTTTTCAGTTTTCTTTTATTATTAAATGATAGTTTTTATACGAATTATCAAATAATAGATTCAAAATTAGCTTTTCAATTATTTTCCTTTCAGTATTGAATTTTGAATTAGTAGCTTTTCAATATTTTTTCCTTCAAATTTTAATAACTAATGCATGTTTGTCATTAGAGGTATCCACAACTTTCATATTTTTATTATAGGTTATTGAAAAATTTTCAAACTTTTAAAAGTGATTTTAATGAAAGTAAAGTTTGGCTGTTTTTAGATTCTTTTATGTCAATTTATAAAACAAAACAAAAAAACCAAAGGGGAATGAAATTTAACATTGGTAAAGTTAATATAATTTCATTTAAATTTCGATTGATTCGTATTTTAGGTCTGAATTTGATTTTTAAAACATGAATATCCACCTGGTTCCTATAACACTCCGTTAGTCCTGCTCGCGTCCGCGAGCACGTGTTTTCAAACAAATGAGGTCGCACTGTATCTGTCACATACACCAGTATATATTGATAATATTAGTCAATAATATAGTTATTAATAAAAATATAATATAAACATTGTTTAAATTAGGCAAACAAAAGCTTATCAATTATTTTCCGAAACAAAGAAGATATCAAAAATAATATCTTCAGACATAGCATCTAGTTATTAAAAAAACGAAGTAAAAGTGTTTTTATCAGATAAAGCGAGACTAACGAAATCTTAATAATACACTATGACAAATAATCAATAGTTGAAGATTTGTCACTTAATTATAAACAAAAATTTGACTTTAAAATTCTTAATCTATTAATCAATTTTTCAAAATATTTGAGGGCATTTAGATATTATTTTAAACAACATTTTTCAAAACGATAAATATTAGTTCAGGCAACTTTGCAAAATATAAAGCTTTCAAATCATTATATTTGACATCTTTCTAGCTAATTCTACTGATATTAATATTAAAAATGTTTTTGCTAAAACTTTACCTTAATAATTCAAATTAAAACAAAACTGTCGATTATGAAACTTGCTTGACCGGTTTTTGAGGGTAGAAACGGAAAAGTGCTGACGAAATTTCACCGTGTGATAAGGCCTTTATTCAATCTTTATCACTTTATGAATTTTGGCAGCGCTATAAAAACGTAAAAATTCACGCAGTGAAGCCATTATCATCATTTCATTGTCTTTTAGATGATTTTAGAGCATTTGAATGATATGTTAATTTTTTTTAGAAAGGAAAGATTTCCCATTCGAAATTTGATTCTATCAAATCTCCAATATACATGTAGGCATGATGTAAATTACTTCTGAGACTGAAGATCAAATGTTCTACAGTCTTGGCTACAGTTTAACATTACAAAGTCCGCCTCAAAATACCTCTTATATTAATAATATATTATAGGGATATTAATAATAACTAGGACCAGAATACCAAACAACTAGTAGGGGCCGCGGTGACCGGGTGGTAAGGTAACGGCTTCGGAACAGGAGAGTTTCAGGTTCGAGACTCGACTCCACTGAAGAACCATCGTGTGGAAGGGTCTCTTGCACGTTAAATCTGTCCGGCCAAACGTCCTCCCGCTGGTGTGGTGTGGAGAGGGAGGTGCCAGTTTAGGTGTCGTCCTCATCATCTGACCTGTTTCAAAATTACGAGATCCGTCCCAAAATAGCAAGAGTGTTGCTTTAAACGGGACGTTAATAGAACTAAATTAAAAACTAACCAACAGCTAGCCTCAAAACTCGATGTAACTCTAACAAATCAAGTAACAGCAAATAACAGTTGTAGACAGGCTGATTTTAAAAGCATCTCTGTGCTACTCCTTGAACTAAGAGAGAAAGACATGGGAAAGCTAAAGGGTTAAACCGTCTATCAAATCAAATAACTTTCTGTACAAATTAACATGTTGATAAATGATAGTAAACGTCGACATGCAGCATTTTAAAATGAAAAATTATAAAAGACATCACTACATTATGCCATAAACCAAATTTATGTGTGCTTTAGGGATGGAGTCATGGATGCAACCGGGTTAGTACAGCAAATCCCTTACCTTCAGAACAAGCGAAGTGATGGCTTAATTCTCCCTCTCTCCCTCGAGGCTTTTAAATTTCAATAACACAGAAAGTGAAGAAAGGCCAGATTAGTGTCGACCACCGCTAATCCCCTCGGCTAAAAGGGCAGCTGACACGATTCCCTGCCCCCCCCCACCATATCTGATTACTTCCTGATGGCTCCGATCCAGAAAAGAACATTCAGTCCTCGTTTATTCGATCTACCCTTCTCGCCACTCTCTTGTTCACTGTAATGCGACAGAAATCAAACCCAGAGTTTTCGAACAAAAAAGAGTAGAGTTAAAAAAAAGTGTCTCCAGTGACTTTGGTGTTTGGGTTGGAAATCAGGTGTCCAAAAAGTCTATTTCCCTGCAACAGATACTGTATTTGTAACATCGTATTATAATCAATAATGTATATTATATTGAACTCTATAGAACAAAATTGTACAGTTATGCAATTATCTACTAACACACATGTTGTAAAATGATACCGTATTAGTAATGTATAGTATCAAATAATACATACGATATTATATGTACTATATTATATGTACTATATTAAAAAATATTGAAAAATTTTACAGTTTCCTAGTAAGACAAATATATTATAGAATTATAACACTCAGTATTAATAACATTTATTAAATTGTATAATATTATATGTACTATATTAAAAAGTATTGAAAAATTTTACAATTTCCTAGTTAGACAAGGATATTATAAATTATATCACTCAGTATTAATAACATATATTATATTGTATAATACATATGATATTGTACTATATACACAATATCGTACAATTTCACAACTCATCTGTAAGACACAGATATTGTACGATTATGCCGTTTAGTATTAATAACATGTATTATACTGTATAATACAATGATGTTGTAGTATATAGCGCAATATTTTACAATATTATATAGAAAAATTAAAAATTAATTGTTGAAAAATTAAAATTGACAATGTTTCTTTCCCTAAAGAAACAAAAGTAATTGAAGTCAATGCATAATCATGTTATATATCCTCTGAATACACCTTAATAATTGTATTATTAAATCAAATATTAAGAGACTTCAAAACTTATGATTCATGACAATGACTGAATATGAATTTGTACATCATTAACTTATGTAGAGCAACTTTCAGAGAAATGTCTTAAGAGAAATCCAAATATCAAGACTTTTTAAGTTTTCAGCATTAAATGCTGTACTTTCCATATTAATTTTAATCCTTTCCTTTCATAGATTTTTATTGAATTCTCTACCTCCTCCTCTGATTCTAGAATTTTAAATATTAAATATCGATATTTAATGTTTTAAGCTACTTTTACGTATCCATTTATTATTTACTGAAGTAAATTTTATTTTGTACTAATAAAATGAACCTTTTTAAAAAAATATTCTTTTTTTTTCAGTAATTGTTTTACTGAAATACAGTAAGACAGAGGTGTCCAAACTACGGCCCGCGGGCCAAACCCGGCCCGCCAAATGATTTTATCCGGCCCTCGGAGGGTTTTAAAACATAATGATGTTTTCGCCCAAACCTTTTCATTTTCATAAAGGTATATCGAAAAACTACGTGGCCAACAAAACGGAGTTGTTGTACTTGACCAAACACAAATGTCTACCGCGCTGTTAAGTTATAAGACTAAATAAAAAAATATATTTCGGTAGCTCAAACATAAAAGAAATTTTATACGCATGTGAATTTTGACGATAAGCAGAGTCTTATTGTTTTGTTGTAAATAAAGCATCAGCAATTTTGAGTAGTTCGCTTAAAGAAGCACTTAAGTATAAATAAACAAATATCGTTTTGATTTCGATAACGTTTTCATGGAATTATTGCACGCGCACAGTAGCGTACCTAGAATTTTTGCCGCCCGGGGCGGTCCCGTTGCTGCTGCGCATTAGAAGTTGCATGAAAATATTTCAATTTATATAAAATAATTATATAATTATACTTTGTTTGTTTGGTATTTTGTATTTTCAAGTTACAATAAAATAGTATTAATTAATAGTATTTAATGCTACTTTACTCATAATGATATTTTTCAATTTGTATATACATGTGGCCCGTATAACATGGATCTAATTTCGATCCGGCCAGTGCCGCGAAAAGTTTGGACACCTCTGCAGTAAGAGAATAAATGATGAAATCTTTTGAAAGTTCATTATTCATTTAAATTTTCTTTCTTTTTTTTTTATCAATTTAGTAAAGAATTTTGAAGAAAAAAAAGTTTGAAAGAAAAAAGTTCATTATTAAAATTTTGTATTACTTCTCTGTTTTTGCAAGTATTTTACAGTGAACTTTATCAATGATTTTCCAAATATAAAAACAAGGCCATCGTTAGGCTTTCCATATTTAACATTAACATTAATAAATGAATAGTGCTTTCTATTTTCTTGACGTTTTTGACATCAGAATTGTCCAATATGTCTTTCCTATGATTCAAGAGCAGGTGTCCAGCAATGACGAATTCATGACAAAAGCGTGCGTGTACCTGTGTTTTGGTCACAGTTAAGAGTAACGCACGCGACTATTTAGTGAGGAAGTCAGGTTGCTGAAGCAATCGAGTGGAACCTTCGTGGACGATTTGGATAAGCTCTGCTTGTTATATATTATCATATGTGCCTCATGTACAAAATTTACATTCAAGTCACATTTGTGTCAGTAATACAAATTATAATGTGATTTAATAAATTTGAATGAAACGCATACATTTTTAAATGCTTTAAAATAAAAAATTGTATGTTAGAAAATTTTTGGTAAAAGCGAATCGGAGTAATAAAATATTTGTGGCTTATTTGTATATTTTTAATTTTTTGCATCGAAATTTATTTAATTTATCAAATGAAATTGAATACATCTCAGAACTCTGGTTATTAATACTATTGTTTATCTGTGCTACTCTGAGGGGAGGCGATGGCTAAATAAATAAGGATAAAGAATTCCCCCGTGTAAAAATGAATAAAAACATAACAACCAACGTAAATTAATATATTCAAGCAGATGTATTTTAATAAAGAATGTGAATATAAAATATAAACAGTAATATATTTATTCTCATTAAATTCATACATTAAAAAAAAGTGTTTTTACAAAAGTGATTTTTTTGCCCTTTTTTCTGTCAATCATCCTGATCAACTAATTTGGATAATTATAGTTCCACTCAACAATATTTTTTCAAAAAATACATTTAAATCTCATCAATTCTCTAAGTATCCGTGTAGTATTAGGAACAAATTAATTAGAGTAATTAAAGTTCCATTGAGTAACATATATTTTTTTAAATGCTTCATAAGAATTCTATACTTTTTTTCAAACTAAAGTTATACCCTATAAAAAAGTATAGAATTTTAGTTATGCATTTTTTAAAACTTATACTGAGTGTTAATACAGTTTTTTTAAATATTAATTCATTAAATAAATCTAATTAATTTTTTTAATATTTTAACAGACCTTTAGCAGTTTGTAATGAAGATTGAAATCAACAGATTCAATCGGTAAAATGCAAGGATTTCAGTATTTTTCACCTGAAAGTGAAGAATGCGAATTAAATTCTGAAAAAATCAATAAAATTTTCATAATTATTTAATAAAAATTAAATAAAATAAAAATTTTCTTTTTTGACCTAAGGTCGGAATTGAATTTTAAAAAATTATATTACTTGTTCATTTCAGTTTTAACAGCAAGCAAATACATCCAAAGAAAATAATTAAATATACTTTGCTTTCAAACAGATTATAAAATAATTCTTTACTTTCCTTTTATTTAAAATTCATGTATACGAAAAGCCAACATATTTTAGGAAATGTGAGAAAAACATTCGAGCTGATCTATAGAATGTGGCACTTTTTAAATCTAGTTAATACATAGGATGTTTCTTAGTATTTTGCGTAATTGCGTAATATTTTCAAAAGTTCATAAGATTATACCACGTTTCTAAAAGGAGCAAATAAGTCTTTGCAATTTATTCGTTATTACAAGATGCTGGTGTTATCAGTTATTTTAATTATTTATGATAAAATTTAAGAACTCAATATGACAGTTATTGTGAAATGGTTTTTTAAAATTATTGTGTTGAATTATTGCCTCAATCTACCCATAATTTATGCTTACACAAGTATTATTTCTTGCTCAGAAAAATCTTGTAAATAATTGGTGTAGTGGAAGCTTTAATAGTCAGATAACATCCTAAAGATTGAGTGATCGCTTTTATTCTTGTGATAATGTTATCTGACTATGACCCATAAGATCGTGAGTTCAGGCTTATCTCTTATCAATCGCAACATTGGTGACCCGGACGTGATATGAACACGCAACCTGAGAATAGTTACCGAGCCTAAATTTTGAAATTGAATGTTAGCGCATCAATAAAATTCACACTACAAAATATATTAAGTGCAGTTTTTTTTCCCCTGAAGTATATCCTTCTTAAAGCATTTGTCATGTTATTATTATTATTAATAATAATTATGGCAAAATTACATGTTTAAAAGGGAGATCAGAGCTTATTTTGATTTGAAACCCTAACTAGTGACAACATACGCGATTTTATCAAATCTCTTGTACAAATACACAATGGAAAACTGAAAATTCAGAGACTATGTTATGAAATTGAAGAATTGTCAAAATGTGGTGTATGCCTTCCTCCAAATATGTAAGGCTTGTCAGCAGAGTAGATTTTCACTCATCAGTTTTAAAAAAATGTGTGGACTCAAAAGAATCTTACTCCATCTGAATGTATAATTAACCATGAACGTATGGGGAGGAGGAATGATTTAGCACCAAAAGAAAAGCTGATAATTCAGAAATTCTGACAAAAACTACATGGAATTACGAAGATGGTATATTTATCTCAATATTAGTTAATTCTTCAAAACAGTAACGCCCTAAACATTAGATTTAAAACAATGAAGATATTTGATGATGATAATGCGTATTTAATCCAAAAAATAAATTGATATGTCTGTATCCTAATAAAATTTTATGAGTAATTTTGGGCTAAAAATATTTGGAGGGAAATTATTTTAAATATAACAGTTTAAAAATAAAACCATGTATTTACGTGTCATTGTTTTATTCAACTATTGTGACATTCATTTTCATAAAATAAATTCTGTGTGAAAGAATCTATCAATAATTTTAATATGCTAAAGTTAATCAAATGTTTATATTAATTATCAAATATTGATTGTTCATTAACTATTCACATAAAAATTAATATTTTAATTAAATTAGGATAATGTATAAACATGGCTGCCGTTAAGCTCTTCACAAGATTTCCAATTTAAATTGCACGAATGGTTCTTAAACAAGCTTAACTATTAAATTCTTAACATGCTAATAATGTGAATTTTCTGTCAAAATAAATTTAAAATATCATCTGCAATTTGAACTTATTAATTTCAAGTCTAAATTAAAAATCTCGAAATTACTTTTACATTTTAATTGTTTTCGCAATTCAATACATCCATATCGTCCAAGCCTATAAATGAATAATTTGTAAAGCTTTTGATTTACTAATATATTTTACTGTTATACAATGATGACGCAGTATGGCCAGATATGGCGTTTGCGCCATAAAACATCACACAACAACTTGCTATACAATGTATCCAATAAAAAAAATAGTTAAAAACTTTCTTATTTTATAAAAGCGTTGTCGGTGAATTGTTTTATTTATTTATTTTTGCATTTTTGTAGCATATTTATAATATCCAAAATGCTATTGCTTTATTTAGTCTAATGGTTAGTATTTATTTATTAATGTTACATAATTTTTTAAGATTGTTATTATTACATGTCAATCATATATAATTTATTTAAAAAATTTATTACTAAAAATAACATATTCACTTTCAAAAAATCTTTTTTTTGTAATTCTGTTCTCATTTTTAACTCAGTTATTTTTAATTCAAATTTTAAGATAAATTGAAATGTCATATAATCCAAACTCCTTCAAATTAACTAAGATTAAGTTTATTATAAAAACAGAGATTCAAAGAACAAAGATTTTCAATTTCTCTATTAGAGTTACTTTTATTAAACAGATAACTAAAATTTTGCATCAAATCATTTGTAAAAATGAAACTGAAAATTATAAGTTAATAAAGAAAATTTAATATGACTACCTCAACTACTAAAAATTCTAAACTATTTAAAAAATTGTTAGGACTTAAAATTATTACTGCTTAAAATTAATGCCCATTACAATAATTTAAATAAATATGACTACCATAACAATTTAAAATTCCGAAGGATTTTAAGAATTACGTTGACTTAATATTTCTAGTACTTAAAATTATTATGACAATTACTTTGATTTAAATAAATATGATTACCATAACTATTAAAAATTCTGAATGATTCTAAAAATTACTATGACAAAATTATTACTGCTCTAAAATTAATTGGTATTACCATAACTTAAGTGAATATGACAAAAATAACTATTAAAAATTCCAAACGATTTTAAAAATTACAATGACTTAAAATTATTACTGCTTAAAATTAATGGCTATTATCACAACTTAAATAAATATACCTACCTTAACTATTTAAAATTCTAGACAATTTAAAAAATTATCCCAACTTAAAATTATGGATTAAATTAAATATAACGTTCTTACCTATTAAAAATCCCAAACGACTTTAAAAATTACTATGATTAAATTTATTTCTACTTAAAATTGACTATGACTTAAATAAATACCTTAACTTTTAAAAATTCCAAAGGATTTTAAAAATTACAAAGATTAAAATTATGACTTAAATAAATATAACTACCTTAACTATTAAAAATTCCAAGTGATCTTGAAAATTACTATGACTCTAAAATTGATGTGAACTATCACTAGTTTAAATAAATATGACTACTTTAACTATTAAAAATTTCAAAAGATTTTAAAACTTACTATGACTTAAAATTATTAGGACTTAAAATTAATTACTATTGCTACAACTTTTATAAATATAACTACCTTAACTATTAAAAATTCCAAATGATTTTAAAACTTACTATGACTTAAAATTAATTACTATTGCTACAACTTTTATAAATATGACTACCTTAACTATTAAAAATTCCAAACGATTTTAAAAAAGGGAGTGTCAGTTTTCGGTTTGCTACTGACCCTTGTTCCAGGCAAGAATAAACAATCGAGGGGCGCTCCCTTTGTTTACCTGCAAGCGATAAAAATCTCCGAAACACAATCGCTCCTCACCTGCCGCTCTCACGCCCCCTCCTCCCCTCAAAATCTGAAGGGGGGCACAGATAATGGCATAATAAGTGGCGTACTTATTCGCGACCGCGACTGCCACTCGCTATTCATGGACTTGCACCTGGTGTGCGTCAACCTCCCCCCTTTCGACAAATGTAGAAGGGCGGGAGGGGATGATTTCCCTCTTTTAAATTCGATTCAAAAATAATTCGAAATGCGTTAATTCGAGCAGGAAGAGAGAGGCATAATAGATAAACTCTTTGCTCTAAATTCAGAGAGTAAAAATTCGGAACTTCATAGAACAGACATTTTATAACAAAATTATTTTCAGTTCATGGTGCTAAGATCATGTTTTTTACCAATATTCGGAGGGGGGGGAGGTCTGCTTTTTTTCATGGTTTTATTTTTAACATTATTGCGCATTTTTTTCCCTTTGTTTACGAAGTATACAAAGAGAAAATATTGTAAGCGTAAAAAAAGAAATCAAATTCGAGATTTAGGCTTATCTCTGTGTTTTAGACCACTCTAGATATGAAAAATACATTTTTGAAATCTAAATCGATAACTCGAAAGGAAGGGGAAAGTAAAAACATTTTGAGCTAGGTGAATAAAATTTGGCATATGAACTTAAAATATAATTATGAACTTCTACAAAATTTTATATTTCTACTAAGTTTTGAAAGAAATTCCTTCCTAAGAAATTCCTTGCTTTTCTTCATGGTTTTATTTTTAAAATTATTTCTCATTTTTCCCCCTTGTATACGAAGTATACAATGAAAAAATATTGTGAACATTAAAAAAAGAAATCAAATTCGAGATTTAGGCTTATCTCTGTGTTTTAGACCACTCTAGATATGAAAAATACATTTTTGAAATCTAACACGATAACTCAAAAGGAAGGGGAAAAAACAAAAGCACTTTGAGCTAGGTGAATGAAATTTAGCATATGAATTTAAAATAAAATTATGAACTTATATAAAATTTTATACCTTTACTAAGTTTTGAAAGAAATTCCTTCCTAAGAAACTCCTTGCTTTTCTTCGTGGTTTTATTTTTAAAATTATTTCTCATTTCCCTCCCTTGTATACAAAGAGAAAATATTGTAAACATTTAAAAAAATGAAATTCGAAATTCAGGCTTATCTCTGTGTTTTAGATCACTCTAGATATGAAAAATACATTTTTGAAATCTAACACGATAACTCAACAGGAAGGAAAAAAAACAAAAATATTTTGAGCCAGGTGAATGAAATTTGGCATATGAATTTAAAATAAAATTATGAAATTAAAATTTTATACTTCTACTAAGCTTTGAAAGAAATTCCTTCCTAAGAAATCTGTTAGTTCGGCTGTTAGAATACAAATGAATTCAATCATTACAAATTTTGAAGAGTTAAATAAATAAAATGAATTACACAAATTTAACATGTATGCATATTCGAATCAAATTTCGAGCAAAATCGAAAAAAGAAATGTATACTGTCAGTCTGCACTTTCTCATGTCTGTAAATCCTATAACTCAAAAGTGCATTGGTTTAAATTTCATTTTAACCAGTTTCAGTTGAAACAAAGTCCCCAAAATATATATTCTATTTTTACCACTTGCGTATCAACCGCATCCCAGCAAATAATAGCCAAAGCCGTAAGCTGTATTCTATGTATGAAAGTTCTATAATTCGTAGTTGCTATTCACCACTAGGCAAGGGATTATGCCAACTTTACTCAAGGTCCAACAATTTTTTCGCCTTGGTGGGGGGGGGAGAGAAAAACTTTTATTAGAGAGCACGAGAGAAAGTTTTGAGTCCACTCCATTGAATTTTTAGACTATTTTTTGGTTTTATAATTTATTCTTTTATTTATGACATATGGTATATAACAAACAAGAGCCCACTAATTCAGAAATATAATAATGTTTGTGACAATTGGTCATTTGCTGCGATGAAAACTTATGATAAACGTTTAAAAAAAATTAGTTTTTTTTCTATAATATAAATTGAAAATTCATGTCAAATGTTATATAAAAAATAAGCTCCTTTTTTCTAAGCGCGCTATACAACATCTACCGCTGGTTTAGTTTAGTTTTATTAACGTCCCGTTTAAAGCAACACGAGGGCTATTTTGGGACGGATTAAAAAAAATGAATTAATAAAACCAAGATCAGACGACGAGGACGACACCTGAACTGGCACCCTCCTCTCCACACCACATCAGCGGGAGGACGTTTGGTCTGACAGATTTAACGTGCAAGAGGCCCCCTCACACGATGGTTCTTCGGTGGAGTCGAGTCTCGAACCTGAAACTCTCCTGTTCCGAAGCCGATACCTTACCACCCGGTCACCGCGGCCCATCTACCGCTGAAATTAAAAAATAGAATTTAAATTTGAATTACACAATTATATATATATATATTACTTGCTTTCCATATATTTATAATCAGAAATTACATCAAAAGTGGAAAATCAAAATAAAATTATAACTGAATTCACAGCTGCCTAATTACTAAGAAAAGGAAACTAAAGAATTGAAGAAAAGTACTCTATCAGGATGTATCTATCAAATATTACATAATTTATATCAAATATATAATAAGCATCAACAGGCTATGAAGATTCTACCCCTTCTCTCCATGTTAAATTGTTGTAAAGAAACTTTCTTTTTTTTCATGGCACACCTCTTATAAAAGCAATGTGGGCTTCTATGGGCTCTGAGAAAAGATTGCAAGAAATACTTTATACAACTAACACAGAGAGGTTCCATTTTAAAGCAACAAGCTATTCTCAGGCCATTATAAAAGCAAAATGACCTTCTGAATTATCTCGAGAAAAAAATTAAGCATTCCAGCAGACATCAAATATCTGCTCAAAGAGATATTTCACATTTTTACAGGTCCTTTGTATTTTCAATAAAATTCAACAGATTTCTAGTGATCCATGGCAGAAAATTCCAATATTCTTGTCGCTCAATACATACAATACTCAGAAAATATTTCTTTTTTTTTTTTAATGATAAATCTCTCAGATAAGCAAATGGAGAATTTTGTAATCCATCTACAGAGATCTGCAGTTTGGGCTTCTGGAATTCCAGTGAAAAAAAGGCTTTAAAAAACTCCTACAATCATAATCGAATATTTGCTAAACGGAATAATCTTCATTTTATCAACTTCTATAACAAAATCTTACATAAAAAAAAATATAATGAAATAGTGAAGGCAAGAGGAGAAAATTTAAGAATCTTGCAGTAGTTGAATTTTTTGCTGTCGATACTTTTCATTTTTCATTTATTTTTTTATAAACAGAGAGGAAACTGAATGAAAGGGGTCCTCTATGTTTGCAGTAATCACTTTTTCCAGGCAAGAGGCTCTCTTTTACTCGTTCAATATTGTTCTATTGCGCTTTTCTACGGATGGGGCTGGTGCTGCCCCCCCCTCGCTCTCCTTCCGGTTAATGGAAACTGGGAGAGGGGTGTGTTTGCCGACAGTTCACTTCTGCAGAGCGTGCGCTTTCGATGTACTGCCCACGTGCGGTTAATAAGAGAGGGGTAAAGGAGAATGCGTTTACAAAGCAACTTTTTTTTAATGCAGAAGAAATACTAGTTGGGTTTTCGTCAAAATTTGGTCTACGAAAAAGCCTCATATTTTCGTTTCAGTCAACGCTGATTGCTAAAAAGAAATTTTCATGAGACCGTGCTCGGTGTTTTTATGACATAAATATTTCTCTATCTGATGGAGTTATTGTTAATACTTTGTTTTAAGTTTAAATGACCATCTGAAGGAAGAAATTTTAAAGCGAATTGCGTAATATACACTAGAAATACAAATGTATAAAATTACATTAAATTCACTTGCATATAAATGCATGCAATAATAGAAAATAATTGAACATAGACTAAAAGAATTTCAAAGTTTTATTTTAATCCCCAAAAAGTGTGTGTGTGTGTGTGTGTGTGTGTGTGTGTGTGTGTGTGTGTGTG
>JAPMOQ010021077.1:1377753-1404287 GCA_026543055.1 Argiope trifasciata
AATGGGCATAAAGGGGGAGAAACATCAAAAGACTATCATCCAAATTGTCTGATGTCTGGCATTTATTGATTAAAATTTGGTATGGGGCTTTTAATATTGACAAAGCAAAGAACAAAGAGCTAATTGAAATTCAAATGAGAAATGGCAATGGCTTTGTAAGCTCTGAAAACATATGCTATTTCACTTAAGCAGACATACTGTCTATTTATGACAATGGAAAAAAAATAATAATAAATATAACTAATAATAAAATAAAATTTAATAATAAAAAAGGAAATAATAATAAAAAAATTATTAACAAAATAAGGCTGCTAGAAATAGAGACAAGGTAAAAGTGAAGTTTAGTGTGCCCCATGCCAAGTCGCCAATAAAGATAGCGGACAAAATAAAACACTTCTGTGAAACATTTACGGTTACTACTTTCTGCAATATAATTATGTTTTTTTCACTGATAAGTATATTTCTTTCTTTCTTTCAGACTAGCTGGGCCAGTCTGTTGGGTGCAGAGCAAAAGTCAGAGCATGTGAGCACTGTAGAAGACATCGGACTTAATTTTTTGACACACACACACACACACACAAAAACATTTTACTGCTTTATTAGCTGTGGGAGTGGGAACCCAGTAGCTTCGCAAGCACATTGAACATAAGGACTGCACAGATAACAAAACAGTATATAATCAGTTAAGAAGAAAAAATGAAAGATGTTATAGTAGTGGGCTCAATCCTTTCATTCTGCTTCACCAGATCTTTCCATCGATTCTCTCATTCAAATCCATCAGTTTCATTTTTTTTAACATACACTGGACATGCACATACAGAAGCAGTCAAACCATTCTCCAAAGAACATTTCAAACAAGTATTCTTTCCTAACTTCATCAACTCGCAAAAAAAAAAAAAAAAAAAAAAAAATACTTTTCACCCATTTTGCAGGTTTGAAATACTGTCTTGTACAATTGTGACATAACAAATTATCAAATGAACCAACAGTTACAGCACCAAAAGAATTACGAGATATGCGAAGAATTCAATTGCAGCTAACTTTTAAAATAAGAATGCATATGATTTCGTAAAGTAAGAATTCATGCGATTTTTTAAAGCGCATATTGACGATTAAAAACTGAAAAAGAATAAATATTTTATGTTCGTATTTAATGTTCGTAAAAATAAAATTGCTGTGTCTTATTAGTTGTAAAAAAATTAATTACGATAAAAGATAAAATTATAATCTCTAATCAATATTTTTTATTACTTTTAATTTATCATTTTTCATAAAATAGTTGCAATTCATCTACAACTCAACCATTGTAAAAACTAGAAAACAAAATAGCATTAGGGTTGCTAGAAGAGAGTTTCGTTGGGGTGCCATTTTGGCCATAAACTCGGGGTGCATACCAAATTTCACTATAATTGTGCACAGATATATATATATATAACCCAGAGTAAATACAAAAATAAAAATAAAAGTTAAAATAAGTGCTATGTTCGAACACTAAAATAACGGAATATAAATATATTTGCATACATTATTCTATTGGAAAGAGTACTCTCTAAATTTGAATAGATCTTGATTTTCTTCGAGATGACGAATCACTCTGAATTTGCATCCTTGATCTTTGGAAAGACACAACATCATGAAACCAAACGTGTTCTTGTTTTAGATGTTGGATTGGTCATGTAGAAGAGGTTAGGATGCATTTTGTTGCGTAGTGAATCGGAATGCTATCAAGAATTCCACCAAAAATCATAGTCAAAAATACATCTTTCGGAAGTAGGGAGCCCTGAAATGTGTATTTGACGAAATTCCGACTTCGAATGTTTTAACAATAGCGATACTTTCTCTAAACTTCATGTGCAGAAAAGAAGAAAAAAAAAAGAGTAAAATGCCATGCAGGTAATTTAAGAAAATTATAGTTATTTTAATTGCTGAAATGTTCAACTAAATATCTATTGATTTCAGTTGCATTCTATATTTTTTTTCATCTGTTCTTCATTATAAATGATATTTATTAGCGAAGGAAATTAGAAATTGTTTCAGCTGAAATTGATTTCAATCCCCTTGAGATACTGAGTATTAACAATTAATGTTATAATAAGCTGCTAGACAAAAATGTTAAAAAAAAATTATTGAAAAATTGTCTTATTTTGCCATTTTTTACAATTTTTCGACTTCATGTGAATGTGGAATATACCAAATATTCTTTATTCCCCCTCACATTTCTTTTATTTTTTTACAGTTTCCTTTCCTTTTTTAACAACATCAAATAAATCTTTGATATTTTTTCCCAGTGCAGAATAAAATTGATGCCATAAAGTTTTTAAATAAATTAATTAAAATGAAATCTATAATCGCGAATTTCAAGTTATCATGTGAGAACATTATTATTTGTCTTAATTAATTTAAGTCGTTAATCAGTTTAAACCGGTTTGAAAAAATCACGTGACTTCTCGATTGGTCTATTTTCCTTTTATCTATCTATTTTTCTGTATATTATTTTCAAATAACCTTATTTTAATTAGTTGAAAAAAATCCCAGAAAAAAACAATCTTAAACGATTAACAAACAATATTTTAATTTGTTTGATTTATTTTTAAAAAAGGTTGCTCCAGTTAGGCAATAACACTGTGATTTTCAAGGTGAAAAACTAAAAAAAGCAGATGATAGATATTTCAAAAGCTATTATGTGAAAGCCGGCTCCAAAATAATACTACATTAGCTGACAATAGATATTTCGAAAGCTATACTCTGAAAGTCAACTTCAAAAAAAGACGGGGGGGGGGGAGGATAAATAGCCAATTTAATGCCTTCAAACAGGCTTCTATAATTTATTGAGATTCCAAAAACCTCAAGCGAAAACAATATCATGTTATCAAATGATAAAATGGATTTGTATATTATATAAAATCAAGAAATGATTTATTTCGATTTTTTATTCGGAATAAGTCGAAATATTACGACTAAATAAATATTTATATGGATGTCTGTTAAAAGTGAGTACCAATTTTTTTTTATTTCCTTTGTAATAAAAACATGAAAGATATAAAGTAAATTCACTCCATCGACAGAAAGTTACCTTAAAATTTAAAGTGCTGTATAAAATTAGACAACAGTAGATAAAATTGTTGAGGCCTCAAAATGCGCACCAACAAATGGGCGATTTATTCCTTTTTTATTATTATTTTGCAGTCGGCTTTCACAATATAGTTTTTGAAATATTTATCGTCTGCTAATGTAGTTTTATTTTGGAGTCGGCTTTCACAGTATAGATTTGAAATATCTATCGTCTGCTAATGTAGTTTTACTTTGGAGTCAGTTTTCGGTGTATAGCTTTTGAATTATCTATCATTGTAGTTTTCACCTTGGAAATCACTGTGTTATTGCCTTAACTCACGTAGCATTTTTTTAATTAACAAAAAATCAAAATATTGTTTGTTTAATCGATAAAGGTTGTTGGTTCAGGAATAACTTCAACTAATTAAAATAATGTTATTAGAAAACAATGCAAAAAAGGTTGTCATATTTGGCGATTTATGGGCAACTAAAGTTACAACTTGATTTCCAAATCATACATTCTCTGAATTCATATGAATTGTCTTATTTAATTTATTAACCAGTTTATAACGGTTTGAAACAATCAAGAGACTATCTGATTACAAGCATGCGTGCCGGTTTTTAGAAAAACGATGGATTATTATTATTTTTTAATCTAAAAATTTGTAGAGTTCCAAAACTTTGTTTGCCAGTTAGAAAATTTGAAATGAAAGTTTAAAAATAATTCATCTATAGAGAGAGATGGGTGGTGAGAGATAGAAACTGATAGAGGTCTGGGGATTTTTTCACTAATTGGTTTGCATAACAAATTGGTTAAGGATTCAAATTAATTAAGACAAACAAAGACTTAATTATGGTCTCACATGATAACTTAAAATCGTAGATTTCATTTTCTTTAACCCTCCAAGCGGCGGAGACGTCTTTTTCTGGAAGGCACAAACCCTCCGAAACGGGCGTAACCGTGTTTTTTCGTTCTGTTCAGTTGTTTCCGAGACGGGCGCAAACGGTTTTTTCCTACTTTCAATTGAAGCGTCGAAAAGGGCGAAGACGTGTTTTTTCTTCTGTGCCGTTCCCCTCCGTTAATGACCTTCTTGTCAGTGATAGATTACTTTACGATAACCCCCTAAAGAGAACCGAGTAGAAGCACTTAGCACTCATAAAAGAATTCCTTTTCGTTAAATGATTTAAGTAGGAAGTATATTTCATGTGGTTTTTAGAAACTTATGAGAAAAAAATCTTCTCACTAAATTTTACTTTCGTAAAATGTTGCTATTAAACAATTTTAAAATACGTCTAACGCCTTCAAAAGAATGACAAAAATAAAAATAATTTAAATAATTTATTTTATATATTTATTTAACTACTTTGCCTCAAAATTCATGACATGAATACGTTGACAAATTTTCAGTTAAGAAATAAAGACTGTCTGTTAAAATTTGATTTTTGATGTAAAAATGTTTCAATTTTCTTTTTCATTTATTTAAAAATACGGCATAAAGACTTGCAAGGAATTTCATGTTTTAATTTAATTATTTGTGTTTAAATTAATTTATTTTTTGTGTTTTATTTTATTTAATTCGCAGTAATGTAAATTTATATTATAGGTTCCGAATCAAAAGTTATAATATATTTATAATAGCCATATTTTAAAATTCTTTTTTTTTTTTTTTTTTTGTAAATCGCGAGAAACGATAATCACAAAAAAATTAATTAGAAAACAGCTAGAAAACAAAATAAACAAAAAATTAATATAAACAGCTGGTCCTGGATTTATAAAATTTTGTACATAATTACTTCCTGACCAATAGATAATCACTAATTAGAATCTTTTTTAAATTTCTTATTTCTTATTTATTAAATCTTAATTTAAATTTAATCAAGCAGAAAAGCTTATTGGCAATTGTTGTGTCACATTAAAATTCAAAAGATTAACTTTCCTTAGACAAAATTTTCGTTTTCGGGACAATTTTTATTCAGGTTTTAAAAACAATTCAGAATTTTAGAAGTAATTTGTAACAATTCTTTTTTATAGAAATGAAATTGAAATCAATTTTGTTATTTTACCGTAACTTTCCGGCGTTACTTTCTTCACGTTGAGAAAAAATATCTGCTTTGTTTAAACAGTAACTTCAGTTAAAATTTTTAAGAACTTTTTAATGGCTTATTTGAATAACACGATGTAAGAATCTTTCACATGATATGCCATAATTGATGAAATCAAGAATAACGACATCATTAAGACTTTGATGATGAATGAATGAATATTTTAATGAGCACTTTAAAATATTTAGGAAACTATTTTTAAAATGTGACATATGAGATACTTTATATACATTGCAACTAATCCCAATTTGAAATAATAATTTTCTAAAACTATTTAAAAATGTTTCTACAATTTCAAATGATATCATACTAATAGTTTCAAAATATTTGCAAAGATTAAATTTTGAAAAGAAAAAAAATCTTGCGTTTTAATGACTCATTCTGGAGTGTCATGAAGAAATAGGAATCGTCAGCGCAATGAATATAATCAAAATGAACATTAGCTTGAAAATAGAAATAAAATGCTCAATGCAAATTAAGTTTTCAATACTTTATTGAATTTAATTTCGGATTTATACCTGATTCTGTTAGTGATTAATGTATATATTCTATACATTAATCACTATATTATTTCTGCATTCATTACGTTATTAATAAATCACTGAAATAAGCTGTAGATTTTTGAACAGTATATAAATTAAACAAATATTATTTAAATATGAAAAACTTAGTCTCAAAAAGGCACTTTAATTTCTTCAAGATCAGATTCTTTGAATTAGAAAAACATTAAAAAAATTGTTTGAAGAATCAACCCAAAAATTTTAGTTGAATATTAGTAAAATTAATTTTGAAAGTTGCTTAGTTGCTACAAACATGCTCTTGTTATCATCTTCAATAGCCTTAATTTCGGTTTATATTCTGTTTTGCTTTGATATCATTTAGGAATATGACAAGTACGATATTACTTAATTTGGAACGTTCGATTCATACGCTTGCATATTCTGTAATTCAGAATTTTTAAAAAAATGTGCCTATTTGTTAACTCTGATATTTTCAAAGATAGATTCTAAGACGTATTGTGCTGAAGCGCTGAAAAGTGTTTTCTTGCCAAAAGTGATATTTGATTTAACAACAAAACTGTACTAAACTTGACAAATAACTTTTTATTCATAACAGGTAGAAATATATTAAATGATTTTTTTTAATTATATTTTTAAAAAATCACAATTTATTATTTTTTACAAAGGCGTTTTGATTTCATACAAATATTTAGATAACTAAGGCTATAAGACCTTTACATATAAAATAAATCACGGCTACTACTGTGAGTGAATTGCAATTAATATCGCTTCATATCTCACTAAAAACTGATTTCATCAATTGGAAATTTTCAAAAAAAAAATTAGTGAAAAATTTCTTTTCTTTTCTTTCAATATCTTTTGAAAATTGTCTTTCATTTTGAGTTAGAAACAAAAATATCCTATTAATATTAAATGCAAGAACACCTTAAGTGATATTTTCCAACATTTATATAAATTCCAAAAGCTTTAAAATGCAGCTTTGTAAAGTTTGTCAAAGAATTATCGAATCATATGCTTCTCTATGAAAGAGCAACGACATTAATTGGTGTGATGTTTTAATTAAGATGTAAATTTTTCACCTCTCAGTGAAAAAGATATCTTAAATTACGTGTCTAAAAATAAATTTTTGGAAACACAAATTTTGAAAATTATATGCACTCGGAAAAAAGAATATTTATTCACATTAAATATTACTTATATTATATGCAGAAAAAATTTAAATGTGTAGCATGTCATCAGCATTTTTATGTTTCTAAATGCCTTTCTTCTTTTATATATATATACTTTTAAGAAAAAAAACAATTAATAGCATAGTGTCTTTTGTAAAAATGTTGGAATAATACAGATATGAGATAGTCAATCTAATTATATATAAAAAAATTAGTTCACAAATTTAAGACCTCTATGCAAAATATTTCTCCCTTTCAAAGATGTGAATTCATATCGCCGTTTAGTTCGAATTTACATATTGCTAGTACGAAAAAAAAGTTGGTGAGTGAAGAATGGAGGGAAGGGAAGTGGTCATCAGTAAGATAAGATAACCAGATAGATTGCAAACCAGTCTCCCCACTGGGTTAATGGGCACCCCGCAGCTGAGAAAGAGGGGAAGTGAAAAATGCTCGTTTATTTTTCGGACACTGTCTCGTGTGAAGCTGATATTTTTTTGAAGCAACCTATTGACGGATGGAGAGAAATTTTTGACAAGCCAACTCAGAATAACTGGGCGCCCGGAGGGTTAAATTTTAAAAAAATTTGTTTTGATATAAAAAATGGAAAAGATAAAGTAAATTTACTCCATAGACCTTATAACTCAAATCTGAAGTTTAAAAAAAAATATTCTAATGATAAAAAAAAGAGGCACGTTGGATAAAAAGCTAAAAAAAAACTAAATGATAAAAAGCTAATCGTTTTCTGGCTTTCTTACTTTTTTAAACAGACTATCAGAGACATCATCTTTTGATGATAACGGAACCTTTAATTGCGGCAAAATGCGCACGCATCAATCATCTGAAAGTCCAACCACGCCCACTCACTTTTCTATTGGTGGTATCTCGAATATAGGCGGTGCCGCGCATGAGCCTTTACCAACACAGGCGGTCTTCATGATGTGGATTTGTATAAGCATACTAACATAGACACTCTTGACTGTGTGTCGTTGAAGTAGACAGTTCCTAGTCTAAACTCTGTAGAATCAATCCTTCTTTTTCGCGTTTGTGTTTGAAGCCACGCGGTGAAGCAGACGTTTAGAAAGTTTTGTTATTGTCCCCTTGAGTTTCAAGACTTCAGTATCACACATTTGCTTAGTGAATTTAAGGACTCTTAGTTCAGGAGCATTTTAGCTCCTATCTGTTCTTCTATAAATAATAGATAGGTAAGTAAAATTTTATTGTTTGTTTTATGAATTATTCAATTAATTTACATTTTATTACAATTTTATTCTCTATTTCTGAATTAAATGAATTTCGTTATTTAGTTCTTGAATTATACAAATAATTTTTATTTAAAGAAATTTATATTATTAATTAATTAGCATTTAAATTTTTTTGTTTAAATGAACCTGTTTAGTCTACCTAAAATCAAATTATGAATTAATAATCTTTCTTTGTTACCACTATTGATTATTATTGTTTTTTGGCTGTTTGTTTGTAAAAAAATATTTTGTGTTAATTCATCATCAAGGAATTGATTAATTCAATTTAAAATCAGCACACTAAAATCTTTCGTTAAAATTTTCATTTGAAACAATAATCGTTTTATCAATAAAAAAAAATCAATCGAGGGAAAAAAATGAAAAAATTTCTATAAAAGCCAAAAAATTTTGAAAATTATTATTATTTTCTGTGGAAAAAATAAAACTGTGGAAATAAAATGACCATATTCTTCGAAATCTCTAAAGATATTTTCAAAACAATACAAATCTAATCATCTGAGAAAGATGGTTGAATTTTAATTTTTAACATAATTAAAATATTTTTAAAAATTAATTCTGTAAAATTTCGATTTTTGATCAATTACACATAACTAATTGAAAAAACGAGAAAATAAGTCATTAATACTTAGTTAAGTTAATTAATAATTTAGTTAAGTTTAAATTTAGTAAGTTATAATAGTTTAGTTTAGTTTAGAATAAATTAGTTAAGTCCTGTTAAATTATTTTATCTCATTAGTATCTGAATTTTGTATAATGTTATATTAGTAATCTAATTCACCTGGAAATTGTTTTCACACAATTTTAATAGCATTAATTTATTAATTGTACTCCACTCTGATCAAATGGCGAAATCAGTCTAGTTGTTGAGATTGGGAGATCAATCAAAGGTTTCTTTTTTCGCTCCTTCGGGAAAAGAAAGAGCATTCATTCATAACATTTTTAAAGGTCATAAGCTGTCATATAATAAAATGGATGAAATAAAAATTGGCGAAATCAATGCAGTAATTGAGATTGAGGAATTCTGTTGTGGTTTCTTCTTTAAAAAGAATGTCTAAGGGAATCGTGATTTTGTTATTGATCTCACAAGTGATAGTGGATAGATTACTCTTGATGACTCTCTAGGGCTGATGAGATTTTGTACGAAATAAAAATTGGGGTAATTGGATGAACAGCCGGAGACATAGATGTTTATCATTTCTATTTATTTCATGAAGATAGATCATATCTTTGGATATGAAGGCTGAAGTTAGTTTTTAATGAAACATACTGCAATGATCAGAATTTTGTATTATAAAGTAGTAGTATTTATTGCCATGTATTTCTCTTGTTCCATTCAGATATTTTACGAATATAACTCAATATAGTTTTCTTTCAATGGAATTAGAAAAAAAAAGTTTATTGTCAACCGTACCATATTTTAAAATTTACGAAGTTTCCCACAACATTCCCAATTTCCAATTATTCAGTTATCTGAATGAAATGCTTGATAAGATGTTGTTATAATTTTATATTACATATAGTGATGCCACTATGATTATTAGCCTAAAAGTTAGTTTCTAAACCATTAAAAACATGCACTTATTTCCAATTGAAAATATCATTAACTGGTATTATGAATTATGTTACATGTCTTATACATCATGGCATACATTTTTTGTGGCTTCAGTGAAATAAAAAGTCAAAATTTTTATCCAGTCTTCCGGTTTTTGACGTTGTTAATAAAACGATTATGGTACTAATATTTTAAGGAGGGTGAAAAAAAGCTACATTCCTCTGCAACTAAAACAAACCGAACTATGATGGTTTGAATTTCATTATTTTTGGCCTTTTTCTTCAAAAAGTGCTGTCAATCCATTGACAGATTTTTTTTCAGGCACTTATGAATATAGTCTAAAAGAGTTTCAAAGTTTT
This sequence comes from Argiope trifasciata, assembly GCA_026543055.1. Taxonomy (NCBI): domain Eukaryota; kingdom Metazoa; phylum Arthropoda; class Arachnida; order Araneae; family Araneidae; genus Argiope; species Argiope trifasciata. The sequence continues at coordinate 1,387,771 of JAPMOQ010021077.1, forward strand.
ATTTTAGTCCCCCCAAAGTGTGTGTGTGTGTGTGTGCGTGCGTGCGTGCTTGTGACTGTATTTAATGTACTGTGTAAAGAATATTTTATTAAATATCATTGGTATGCAGCAAAAAAAAAATCCCTTTCAAAAGCAAAAGAATCATGTTTTCCTTTCCTTCGGAAGTTAAAGAAACTTATGTGTTCTTTTTGTTTTAAAATATCAACATTGTAACAGAAAAAAAATATGTCTCTACCAATAATAAAGGTGAATATGTGTTTTTGAGTTCTACAGACAGGCGACTTGTCGTTCAGCTATCAAATTTGCAAGATCATATATGTGTCCCTAGCTGCAATTCTGTAAAAATTTTAATCAAAAAAAGTTGAATTTTGTCACTTATTTCATAAGGATTTTCAAAAATATTTTAGCACAAAAATCGTTTTAAAACTTAGGACTCTTTTTAATGACCCTAATGTAATAGTCATGCAAATTTCTCATTAATTTTGGCAATTTCTTTAAAATATTTGTTTTGCCCAATTTCAAACATTTAAATATATTGTTGATGAAATTTAAACTGCTTTCTTTATTCCATTAAATGTTTGATTGCTTGATTTTCTCCATGATTAGCTTCCATTGAAAGCTAAAAAATAGAATTCTATATAATTCATATATATTTTATAAAACAAATAAAAAAGAGACAGTATCATAAAATTTTGAGTACAGATGAGCCATACGTTCATACTTTTAATAGCGCTATGAAATTATGCGACCAGACCTCATTAGAAATGCTTATATATACAATTTACAGAACGTACATAAGACAATTTAAATAATGTGATTGTCTGAAATTTTTATGTCTTATTTATGTCTTATGCCTTATTTTATTTATTGTCTGAAAGTTTTATGGAAATATGAACATTGCGTTATATTTAAACGATTTAATTAAAATTAATTATAATCAATCATTCTAGTTAACCAGCAATTTGCCAAAGACAACTATCATGCCTAGATATAACTCACATATAATAATATACAAGATTTTTTTTTTTTACCCAAGAGAAATAAATTTTTAATCCTCTTAAGGGACATTCTTTTTTCCAATAATGCTATATTAAAAATTTTCAGAAGTAAAATTAATTTTAAAAAAAGGATTGATTAAGATAATTGGATAGATTAATTTACTCTGTCAAGTAATTTTTCTAATTAATAATTAATTAAAAATCAAGATACTTCAATGAAAATACTATACTTTGATACAAAGGTTAAGCATCTAGATTTTTATTTCATTCCAGAATTTGCAAGAACTTAACGTACATAATTCCATACAATAATTAATAAGTTTGGCGTCAAAAATACCAGCTGTAATCCTTTAATAGGCATTTTTTCTTTTAGTTTAGTCATGTTCAGCATGATATTAGCCTTATGAATAATAAGATCAAAGACGATATAAAAGTTATTCTTATTTTTTTCATTACTACTTTTTCGGTCCCAAATTATGCAATTTTTATATCATTTGATTGCAAATCCATTCTAATTTTTAAGGATTTATAAATTAACAATTGGACCTTACATAGGGTGGACATCTTATATAAAATAAATCACATTTATTTGAAATGTAATCTTAATGAGCTCATTGCTACGATTTACATCTGTAATTCGAAAATTCCTTGAAATTTGATGAAACTATCTTTGCTATTTGTTAACTGTTACTAGGCTATAATTGGGAATATTAACTGTAACTGTAATGAATCGTCTAATAAGATAATGGCTATGAGTCATAGGCTACTCATGCAACAGTCAACGTGCTAGAGGTGTATCTTTATCAAAATGCGCCAAATCTAGATAAATGCATCAAATTTAAAATGAAAAAATATGAAGGTTGCTTCCAAGATAGGTATAGACTGCTATCTATTTAACGGTTATTTATTTAAGATTGTTAATAGCATAATATAAATGATTATATCTTTATTTGTAGATAAAAAACATCTGGACAAAATAGTACACGACCATCACAGGAAAAATAAAAAAAAATCTTTGGTTATGATTTTCCAAATGAAATAGCCAATTTATGACGCTGGAAGAGTATTTAACAAGCTTATAATATTAGGTGCTGTTTTAAAGAAGTATGGAGAAAATTCAATACCATATTTAAATTCGAGTCTTATCGAAAAAAAACTGATTATATGAACAGTAGATTCAGAAAATAATTCCTTTCTTATAACAAAATTTTAAATAATATAAACAGTCAGATTGAAGAACAACATGATAGACTGAATTTCATCCGTCACTTTTTTAAAGTAATGAATACCGTGGTATTATTAAATAAAACTACACAGGCAAGATACTTAATGAAAAACAATTTTTAATATAAGTAAATGACGAAATACCCTTTCATAACTAACGAAAAAAATACAAAATAATTTTTTAAAACTCTAATCTGAAATATCACTTCTGACCGTTGATTGATCTACATTTTCTTCGCCTGACTTGATTGTATTAACTGTTCTGATTATATTAATATCTGTAAGCAATCTATGCTTAAATGCATTTTCAAGACACAGTTCACACACACACATACACAAATAGTTTCCCAGCGTAAAAATATCATAATTTAAAGAAAATCTGAGAACGCCTAAATAGCTTAGATTAATCTCGAGACACTTAAAAATAGTGTTTTAAAATACAGTATAGAGAACCGGTACTTTTGAACTAATTGCATAGCATGAGGAAATAATAGTTACTAAAAGTAAATTTCCGCCTTGAATTAGTGGGGTTGCTCACCCCCGCCCGCCCTGAATTTCGTGTGCGATCATTGGTGGTGGTTTTTTTTTCTTTCTTTTCTTTTTTTGTGATTATAAATGAAATTCAATTAACACACAAATGTCAGAAAATCAAATATGTATTTCGGATATCAATAGAACGTAAATTAATAGTCACAAGATCATTTACCAAATTTTATTTCTTTAAGTCGTTGTATTTTCTAGTTATCGCGCTCATAAGCATAAGATACTACAGACAAACGGACTGTTAAACGATGGATTTGGTTCCAAACTTCATATATATTTATATTATATAGTTAAACTTGATTAGAAATTTTATATAGCTAGTTATTTTATTTATTTGAGGGCCGAGACAGCCTAGTTGGCAGAGCGTTGGACGTGCATACCTTAAGTTGTGAATTCGAACCCTGCTGGCAGAAGTATCTTGGAATGTGTGGTGATTGATGCTCGTATAAATCTGTCGTGGTCATGAAGTCCTCCATGCCGGGAGCAGAGCCACTGGGGGTACTGGCTCAGAGGTGATTGTTCTCTGATCCAGGTCTAAATTACAATATGTGGAGGACTGAATGAAATGTATGCATGAAGTCCACCCTGTAAAAAGGGTTGTGACGAGTGATTAGCTAAGTCGTATTCTTGGCCTAGATGGTGCTACTGAAAATACGCAACAAATCGTATTAAATCGCAATGACGTTTTAGTCAGCGGGCTTGTCAAGGACAAGTGTATTAGAAACAACATATATCAAGTTCTTTGCATTTTTGTATCTATCGACTTCACAGGTACTCAGATAAGCAGTTGGACACACTTTCAGTAAATAAATTTCGTTCAAAATTTCGTAGAAAAATACGAATTTGCTGTAAAATTTATACACCAAATTTCATCTGTCTAGCTCGAAGTTATTATTAGTTATCGTGATTACACAAAGACAAACAAGACGAACTGATGGATGTAATTCTTCCAAACTTGTGCTTTTCTCTCAGATTCGCGCAAATGTTTCAATAAGAAGAAACCTAAATATTCCATTTTCTTGTTTCCCACAAAATGATGTATCTTGATTTGTTAAATAATTGGTAATTAACAAAATTAATTAGTAAATCAAATTATATTTATTTAATAAATTTAATGAATTATTTCTTAAATCCATCTCAATTCTGAGATTTTAATATATCATTGTTAGAAAAAAATTGCTCTTTAAATGATAAAACTTAATACATGTTATTATTTTTTTTTTAAATCCGCAATTAGATAGATACATGAAATTTTAGTAACTAACCCAAATAATAAAACTGTCGATATGTACCAAAATTTCAATTAAATTGGTAGATATTTTCAGAATTTTGTTGATTCTCTTCAACAATGAACTTCAACTTGTACCATGAATTTGAAAATAGAAATAGTTGTATTGAATAAATATATGAGAAAGTCCTAAATGATATTATGAATATTTACGGTTTTTTACTTTCTAGTGAACGAAGTATACAAAGAGAAGGTATAGTAATCTCAGAAAAATTCGAATGGCAGATTTTGTCAAAATTTTAGGTCTAAGACTTAGAAAAAAACTTTCAACATGAAGTCTGCCTCTCAGTGAATACGATAACTCCAAAACATTTTGAACCAGACGGATAAAATTTGATACATATTCTTTGCACGATTTTTGTAGATTTCGTACACATTTTGAAAGAAATTCATTCAAAGGAATATGTCTTTCCGGTTGCCCAAATACAAATTAGTATGAAATCAGTGAAGGGTGTAACCAGCTTTATTTAATTTTTGTATCCACTTGAGAGGAAAGAACCAACTATGAGGTAGAATGTCTCTCATTGCCATTTTTAAGCTGCCCCTTGGGAAGACTTTAGACGGGTGAAAATAGAATATGGCTGACTGAATGTTTCAGAAATCATACAATATTAGGTTCCTTGGTAGTAAACATGATTTTTTAACCTGTTTTTCGCCTCATTAGTACAAACAAAAGTAAAAATTCAAACAAGCGTTTATATTACAAAGCGTTTTAAAACGTAGAAGAACACTTGAAGCACGTTACGGTGGCACTGCTGAAGTTAGACGCGTTACAGACGACAAAAAGGTTGACTGTTTGATTGAGGACAATTACCGTATCAGTTACATTCAAAACTTTCAGAAAAATCCATGTCCCATCTCAGAGCATTACATTCAATAAATGGCTATGCTATACATTAGAGCCGTTTACATGGCGGATCTTTGGTGCTATCGTGTCTAGAACATAGAAATTTCCGCCTTTGTAGAAGGGGCCTTATCATCAGGTTACGGCAATCAATCCACAATCGAAGCTAGATGTATTAAAATTTAGTTGAGCTAAAATCCAGTGTTGAACGTGGTACCTTATAATTATTTTTTTTGAAAACTCTACCAATTTAATTTCAATATTTTGAATGAAGGTGCAATATTTAACTTATCTATAGTTTTATCCATACACATATATGTGTCAAATGTTTACTTCATCTATCTGTAAAACATCATTGCAAAGGGATTCTGGTAATAATGTTTTATTTATTTTCATTTTTAATACTTTATCTAATGTATTTCGTATTTAATCTAATTTTAATAACTGGCTAAAAATATTATCAAATATGTTTCACGATGCTTACATTGCGCTTATATTCACACTTGTTGAAACAAGTGTGAACAAAAACCGCTTTTCTTGTTATGTTATAAATTTTTGTATAATTTTTTTAAACAATATAAATATTGGCAAATGAAGGTTTTTTATCACCATGCTGCGATGATCCAAGTTAAAAGTTCGATTCTCCATTTTTTTTTATCAGTTTCTATTACATAGCTGCAATTAAAAACTTCAAATAGCAAGAAATATTGAATATACAGCTCTTGTAAAATGTTATAAAAAGTGTAGCAAAAAAAAGCCAGAACAAGCATATTTTTAAATATACCTTTATTAAAAATAAATAAATTAACAAAATATAACAAATAATAATAACAATAGAATTTTACTAATAAATAAAAATTAGTTTCAAGGTGGAAACCTTTTGTAGTGATATAGAGGAGCAAATGCTTATTGAAATTTTGGCAATGGGCTGCAAGTTTTCTATCCCATTCTCGCCGAAGAGATTGCTTTCGCATATTATTTTCTGCGATTTAATGCAAGTCCAGGACTTAAAAATAGACCTTACTCTCTGATCCATGGGACTGCAATCTAGAGAGTTGGATGACCCTTCTCCAAATGATATCGTCTGGAAAATGCACTTTTCATCCCTCTTGTGTCCTTTTGGCCTTGAGAGTTGGTACAGATTTTTTGTTGAAATGTCAAGTTCTCATTGCCGAAGTTCTTTTTGACCCACGATAACACAATAGCTTTGGAATGCCCCACTGGTACACTTTTCTATTCATTTTAAATGCCTCATCCACCGCTTTTTGCGGTAAATTCTGCTTTAGACGATAATCGACTTCTGATGTTGCCAATATTCAACAATTGCCATGGTGACTAGTGCATTTACAGATCAGATGCTATCGTTCTGGGAGTTAGGAGTTTGTGGACGACAAAAAGATTTTCATCAATGAAAAGGAGTCTCAGAGCTGACTTGCGGTCAGTTTCAAAAATTTTCGCCATCCTTGGAACAGCTCGAGTTTGTTTTCTTCAGTGAGAAGTTCATTTTTTTAGTAGGCTTCAGCCCAAGTTCTGTTTTTGCCATTCTTTGCATTGAACGGTTCCTTATTCTCAGTCCACGTGATCTTAGAAATAGAAATTCTGAAATTCATGGCATGGATCATGGAAATTCTCGGATTTCGCTAAACTCTCTTTTTGGTGCCTTGCGATTATTGGAAGTATTCATCCTACGTTTCTGTCCATTTCATGGATGTCGACCACTCTTGCCAAGCTCTTTGAAACTGCAGATTGCATCAAACATTGTTTACCGAGGTACATTAATCAAACAAAGGATTTACGGCGGTCGTTGCCCTTGCTTCAAAAACTCTAAAATAGTAGATCTTTTGCCTTCACATTATAAAAAAGCACCCTGTAAAAGTGACAAATCTGTTAATTAGAAAACATAAAATTACTTGCATAAATATCTTGGTCCACTTTCATTCCACGCAATCAACTTCTTAAACAAATAAAAATTAATATTCCCCCCAAAAATATTTTCTTGCTCCTCTAACACGTTATTAATATGTTTCTAATCATTTTGATCGATATAGCCAATCAGAAAAAAATCTGTGGACAAAAATTCTGTCTTTTTAGCATTCAAAAATTAGTATATTCAAAATACGATGTTTTATAAGGTATAATAAAGCTCAATGTGTGTGTGTGTGTGCGCGCTCTACAGGCCAGACCGTTGGACCTACAGCTACCAAATTTGGTACATGTATACCTTGGAGGTCGGGAATGTGCACCTTGGAGCCCTTTTTTCGAACTTTTAATTAGAATTTGAATTAATTAAAATTTAAGTGAAATTTCGACGTTTTTCCGCTATAACTTCCGAAAATATTATCGGACAAACATGATTTTAACATCAATTTAAAGATAAAAAAATTAGCTTTCTAATAGTATCAGTATTTTAACATTTAACTTAAGCTTCTATTTGTAATGAAATTTTAAAGAAGCATTTCAACTATATTTTTCAACAATATATTTCGGACAAAACAATAAAATTTAATCTGCAGGAGCACGTTACGAGTGGAAGGGGAAAAATTATCTTTTATCAATAGGTTGCCATCAGATAGATAAAAACTCAAATTTAAAAAATAAATAATTATTGCAAATTAAACATTTAAAAATGCAATTTTCAGCACGTGTCTGCATGAAATGAAATAAATATGAAATATGTTTTTTTTTTTAAAGAAAATGCAAAGAATATTTTGTGACTTTTACAATATTATTAATTAAATAAATCAGCTTTGTTTAATAATAGAAATACATCTATAAAAAAAGTCTAAATGAAGTAAATAGCTGCATAGTATGTAGCACGAGTCTATAAATGCTTTAAAAAATGAAGAATATTTAGCTTTTAATTAAAAAGAGATGAACTTGTGATATCAGTGTTTTAATGTATAACTCAAGCTTCTATTTTTAATGAATTTTTAACGAAATATTTTAACCATGTTTTTTTGAGCACGTGACTGGATAAAATAAAATAAAAAAAATGCCGGAAGTTCAAATAAAAAAAACAACAACTATCATCGTAAATCAAATCTAAAGAAATACAACTTTCAGCATGTGACTGGATAAAATAACATAAATATAAAATGAGATATCTTCTAAAAAAATAAATACAAGGCAATGGATTCTATGATCGTTTGCAATAGATATATAATTAATTCCATAAATTATCTTTATTTACAGTAAATCTGGTTGAATTTAGACAGGATATGCAATGAAATCCCGACTTAATGGCATATTTCTATAATCATTTGTAATATCTGTATCATTAATTCAATAATTTTTCCCCTTTTTCGCTTTCTTTAAAAAACATATTTAACATTTTGGCAACATCATCGAAAAAACATTTTTAATATTTTGGAAGCATAATCGATAAATTGTTAGAGCATTAAACTCAAAAAGTTTTTCCGAATAAAGTTACCGACTCTTTAACTACTAATAACTGAATCTTTTAACTTTAACTATTTCTTAAATTTTGGCTAATGAATATGTGATTTATTTGAAAATTTTAGAACGCATTACTCATGGCGAACCAGCTGGTCGCCAAAGGCGACTAGTGGATAAATAAAAATAACCAGTTCATGAATATGTATTCAGGTAAAGGTAAAAGTGAGCAGATCCCCTTGGCTTAGAGATAAAATGATTTATTAATAGAATGCGAAATACCCTTTAAATACGAATTTAAATACGGACTTAAATAATGAAAGCCTTTTTTTTTTTTTTTTTTTCCATTTAGAATACGGATGAGTAAATTTGCTAGATTTAACTGTAATAAAGATTTTCAAATATTTTTATGTATTTAAATACGGACTAGCCGGCATCCTGGCATAGGGGGGGGGGGGCGCTTCTTTCCTGGGATCTGAGCTTTCAAGATTCGTTTCCCGGTTCGGGCGTGGTTGATCTTTCTCTGTTCTATTTGTGAGATGAGTGAATGTGCCCTCATATAAAGAGGGTTTGTGCAAGCGAAAGAGTGATGTATAAGTCGCAAAGTCGTACTTTTGGCCCCAGTTGGCGCTACTAAAACAGGAGACGCAACCTATTGGCTTAAACCGTTGTCCAGTGGCAAGTGACATAAGAAAAATCAACAAATATGGACTAAGAAAATGAAAATGTATTCAGTGGCAAGGCACTGATGAACATATTCGCTCTTATTAGATTCAATGTGTGCTGACTTTTCATTTCAATTCAAAATATTTTCCATGTATGATCAATAATATTATAATGTGAAAAAATTAACCAATCATACACTATTTTTATCAATAAACAAACAGACTTCCAAGGCTATAAAATACGTTATGTGGTTACGAAATTAACTCAGGATGATGATCTGCACTAATATTTTCGAAACATTCTAGTTTTTTAATTATCTGTTTCGCACAGCTGTCGTCTTTCCCATTGATGTAGTATATAAATAATAAGAGGGACGAGCGATATCTTCGATGAAATACATTCAGTTTCAGTATTTGCAAAATAAAAATATGGTTATTTTTCATTGCACTTACTTTTTGGTGTTTAATCGCATGCTGAAAGAAATTTCGATATAGAAATAATTTTTATCGGATATATGGATGTAAAAAAATGCCCCTCCCTCCTCCGAAAAAATACATGAAGCACAGAAAAAATATTTTATACATATTGGAGTTTTAGTCAGATTTTTAATATAATTGTAACTAATATATAGAATTCTTCATTCTAGCGACAGTCATCAGACATCTTCATTACATAATTTCAGCACTTCACCGATATTTAATTTTTCTTCTTAAATTTTTGATTTAAAAAAGCATATTCTCTATTTTCTAAATTAAAAGGGTACTTTTTAAAAAAATATTTAAATGAAAAGTGTTTTAATCGGTCCGATATACGGAAGATAATAAAGCTCTGAAAATATGAGGCAAAAAAAAATTGATGAAAGAGGGGAAAAAACATAGCTTTTTTACAAATAAGGGACTCAAAATTTTTTAGAATATTGGGAGGATTCTACGTAAACAATAAAACACTTGTTAGAAAACTTTAAATAACTTGATTGTTATATGAAATTAAAAGTAAGCTTTTCGCTCCAAATCTTGAACATCTTGAAAGTCTCAGCGCATTGAGTAAAAAAAAAAATCAAAAATTATACAATAATATAAAATTTATTGAAGAATTATTTTAAGGATACTGAAATATTAAAGTTTTTGCAATTTATTGATGGGGGTTAAAACGAGAAATTGAAATAGTCTGTAAATCTAGAGAATACGAGCTACTTTTGAAGGAAAAGTAGCACAAATTTCTTGCATAAATTTTTATAACTAATTTTTTTCTTCAATAAATATCCAAATTTATAACTATTTATTTAAACTTTGAAAGGTTTTTTAGTTAAGAAAATTCACAAAAATGGTGAACATTTTTTTAAAATCATACAGAGAGGTATGTTTTTAACTATCTCAAATTTTCAATTTTACAATCATTACAATTTTCATGTGGAAAACAGATTAATTCTGGAATCAACATATTGTTTCATTTCTTAAATATAAAGGATGATTAAAAGAATATTTCAAACAGACGATCATTTTCCAAGGCAAATTTAGTGCTATTGGATGGAATATGTTCACATCTTTCTTGGAGAGGAAAAACGGAATTATGTCCTAATGATATTTTTCTTTTAGATGACTTCTTGATTCACAAAAATTTACATCTCTATTGCGACCTTATTTAAACTATCATATGAGGAGTCTTGGTTACAAGGCCAAATTGCTGATTTTATTTGTTAAAAATAAAATCATTGAAATTTTTGCAATATCCAGCGACTTTATTTTTAACAAATGAGGAAATCCTTCCAAGGAAGCACCTCAGATGACGAGCTTCCGGTATGGCAAGTAAGATCAATACTGGGTTCAGCCGTAATTCTTTTAATCTAATTATTCAACTTTAATTATCTCCTTTTCCTTTTTCCTTCCACAAAAGGAGAAATCTCATTTCAAATAATAAACGCTTACAATATTAAATTATTTCTAAGTGTATGTAGATTTACAGAAACCACATTATTCTTGAAATGCATATTAAATTTAGTTATTAAATCTACCTGTAGAATGTTATATATTTAACACATGATCGCCTATTGGTATTCTTATTTCCTTCTGAACTGTCTTTAGCTGCCAATAGTTTTGAATTATTCTTGTTTGCTTCCATTCATTAAACGAATCATCTATTAATGTTTCAATTGAAAGTTTCATGATAAATATTTCACAAATTATTTAACTTGTAATTTAATTTTTCCCAGAAAGATGGAAGCAAAAACGGTTGCTTACCTTACTGTTTTCATTTATGAAAAGTGACAGTCCGCAAACATGCATAAAAAAATATGGGGCACTTTTCTTAAGGGTATCCCAAAATGGATACAAGATTTGATTTACGTCCACCATTCCTGCAGTAAAGTTTTCAACCATTTAACAACTGACAGCTTAAGTTCAGTAAAAGGGCAGAGTTACACAATAAAATAACATGATAAAACAAGATTTGAAATGAAAAACACAGTTTTTCCTTACATTCCTATTTTTGTATTGAATCGTAAAGTAAACAGGATAACGTTGCGTTTGGAATCAAATAAAATATAAAGAAATGGCCTTCACAGCCCTGAAAGACAAGTGCTCTCTTCTGCAGAAATTTTCCACGACCATTTTGCATAATAATATGGCTGAGTTTCGTTGATACAGCGTTGATACAGCGTTGAACTTCCCCCTTCAATGCTCCTGTGCTTGTGGGCTTATCGGTATACACATTTGATTTCAAATAACCCCATAAAAAGAAATACGTATTAAATAACATTATCTAGGCGGCAAATTCGCAAATTTTTGAATTGTGGTAGCCTGATTTTCATTTATTTTTGAAATAGTGTTCAACGATGAAAACATGTCTTTCTGCTTTGTAATACTCCATTTTTATTAACCCAAAACTATCAATTATCAAATGGTATTTTTGGTAGTGCTGCCAACATTTTACTTCCTAAACAGTAGCAAATTAAAATCCTGCGTTAGTTTTATAACATCTTTTATAAATTGCTTTCATAAATTTAATGTTCTTTTTCTAATTTAGAAAAAAAATGGCGAATCACATAATTAAAACTCGACGGAAGAAGTTGCTTGGTGGCATTGGTTTTAACTAGTTAATACAAAAACCGACTTTTTGAAAAACCGGTTTTCAAATTCAAATAGTTCAAAAAAAAAAAAAAAAAAGAAAGAAAGAAAGAAAAGAAAGAAGTTTTAGCTGTTTTCAAATTTTTCAAAAAGAGTCACTAAGTCTACTTTGTATTCTTTCTTGAATACATTCTTCTGAAGCATATAATAATTTCAAATTTATTTCAGCGTTTAAATTTTTTAGTTCATTTAACAAATTTAAATACATTTTCACTTGTTAATAAATTGGCATCTCGTTTCTCTAAGTCTTCAGCTGTTATTCGAATCCGTCCCAGCTGAAAATTCAAAAGGCTTGAAGAAGAGAAATATCCAGACGTTCTGGAAAAACTGTTTTCTTAGTTTAAAAACCGGCTTTCTTAATTTAAAATCTGGTTTTCTTAGTTTAAAAATCGGCTTTCTTAGTTTAAAAATCGGCTTTCTTAGTTTAAAAACTGGCTTTCTAAATTTAAAAATCGGCTTTCTAAATTTAAAAACCGGCTTTCTAAATTTAAAAATCGGCTCTCAAATGTGACAAATTTACTTTGAAAAACCGTCAAATCTTAATTTTCTCCCCTTGTTCCTTATTGTGCAGGTTGTTTGGGAGTGAGTGTTCCGTGGGCTTTGCACCCACGGCCATCCATCATCCACCATCGGGATCCTCATGGAGAACGTGGACCTGGTGAACCGCCAGTTCCTCCACCACTTCTCGGAGAGCTTCGACGACTCCTCGCCACCACCCTACTCCGACCAGGAGAACAGCAGCTCCAGCACCGGCGGCAGGCGGCCGGTCCGGCGACGGCGCAAGTGCGTCGCGCAGCAAGTCCAGCAGAGGCAAGCCGCCAACCTGCGAGAGAGGCGGCGCATGCAGTCCATCAACGATGCCTTTGAGGGGCTCAGGGCCCACATCCCCACATTACCCTACGAGAAACGTCTATCCAAAGTTGACACCCTGCGACTGGCCATCGGGTACATCGGCTTCCTCAGCGAGTTGGTGAACTCTGGAAGACATCCCGCAGACCCTCTACAGAGCCAAGCAGCCGAGCAGCCCAAGAAGGTCATCATACAGTGCCACAGAGGTGAGTTTTTGTGGCACTTCTGTTGAAGAAAATAAAATAATAATACATACTACAAAACGCACATAATTTGCTCGTATAAATGCAGTAATCTCCAAAAAAAATGTATTCTGGGGTCGTATATTCGATATCCTAAATCCTCACAAATCAAAATCTCGATATAACTAAGATTCCAACTATAAATATGAAAAAAAAAACTCATTGTGATTTAATTAAAAACTATTTGAGTTTTGTTATTATATTGAATGATAATACTTTTAAATGATAAAGTCATAAAAATTAAGACATTTCGTCTATAAACTGTGACATACACATAAAAATGCACGATAAAACTCTAATCTGCTTCCTTTAACAATTATTTATAGAAGCGATAGTTAATATTCGCGTAACCCCCAAGTTTACCTGAATTGGGTGTAAAACCTGTGACAGGTGGCACGGGGAGACGTTCTATCCCCTGGTAGAAGAGATAGTTGAAGGATGGTCGAGGGACATAAAGCCCACATTCCTATTCTTATATCTGCTTTATGTCCCTCTATTGGCAGAAAGCCGATATTCCTATATGCGGCAGGTGATTGTCTAAATTGGATATCTTATCATTAGCAATCTGACATATCATCTTCCTCACTAAATTAATGAGCTCCAGAAGGCATTCTGCCAAAATGCTCAGAAACAAGCAGATAAGTAGCGGAAGAAAGTTTCATACATTTTTCACATTTATGTTATGATTTATCGAGAGTTAATTGTTACAGCAATTTTGCTGACGAAAGAACCATTCTTACACATCATAAGGATCCACAAATTGTCATTTCATAACTACAACAGTACATGATCCTAGTGCTGGCTCGTCGGATGGAAAGTAAAAGTCAAACCAAATTTAAGCGCGTTCCTATTTACTAAAAAACTAGTAATGTCCTATCTAACTTCTATTAAAATTTTTTGACCAGCCCGTTTCCTTTGTAAAAGAATATAAATTATTAGGGTTAATTTTGGACGCTAAATTAAGCTTTAATAGTCACATTAAAGTGGCCCACACTAGAGCTTATGATGTGGGGGTGCTCGTGACCACTTTATCATACCTTGGGACTCCAAAACATCATGACAATGTCGCATGTTGTCTCTGCTACAGAAGTGAGTTTTCATGACATTTCTGGCATTTAAAAAATGCTTTATACGGTAAAAGATCTTATTCCTCCAAATGTAGTTATCTTAAACAAGGTCCAATTTCAACCTCAATATATCCAAATGCTTAATTAAATATCATTTCAACTATATTTTACATATCACCAATTGATAATTTTAATTACCAGTTCATAAAAATAATCATATCAAAATACAGTAATTCTGACAAATTAAAAGGAAAATCAAATATACATACGGATTTAAGAACGGATTTTTTTAAGGAAAACTTTGGGTTAATGCTATAATCAGATGGCATATACCCAATAAAAATAATTTTCAATAAAACAATTTCGTTTTTTTCGAATTAAATGGGATTCGGATATGCAAATATTTAGTCGATTAGAAAAATCTCAGAAATTAATTTAATAATTATCATGTTCGAGTATCTAATTATAGCTTATTAAACTTATAAGCAAAAATTTAATTATTCAAAGGCTTTATAATTATGTGTAAACATCATGCACAATCCAGAAACTCTTCAATATTTTATGAATTTTCAATTTAACCAATTAGCCAATAATTTTCCCGAAGCGGAAAACGTAATTTAATTCAACCGTAAATCAGCGAAAATTATCTTTTTCAAACTTCTTCTTTATACTTTACTGAAAAGATCATACTTAGCCCCCCGCCCCCCGGCTCCATACAAAATTGCGAGTAAAGCCGCGAATACCCTGCATTTTATCGCCGAAAAATAATGACGAAATATAGATCTTTGGCATAAATCCAGTATTTTTAAGGGATATATTATGTGAATATGCATTTTAAATGACTTTTTACTAACCAATTGAAATCGAAATTTGAGTCGAAACTGCATTTTTAGTCAAAGATTATATACTAAATTACATTGAATTTATTTGTCATTGCATTTATATATATATATGCCAAATACAGACCGAAAAATATCCTATCTTTTAATAGATTTTTTTAAAAATATTTGATAAGAATCTATAGTTTAGATGCAAAATTTGTGTACACATTTTTATCTATCTAGTTCTTATCTTTTTAGAGTATTGTATTTGCTTGTATTCAAGCCAGTGGGACAGACTTTTGAAGGGATTTCATTCAAAATTTGAACAGAAATAAAACAACCCATTTAATCTTCACGTAGCAAATTTTATTCTTCCAGCTCAAAGAGCAAAGACAGATATAAAGTCAAAAAAGTATTTTTTGAGGGGTGGAAATTCGTTAAAATTTCAAGTCTGATTTCTTTAACGATTCCAATACTTTCTCTATTTTTTTATATTCAAGAAGAAAAAAATTTAATTTAAGAAATTTAGTTCAATCCATATTATTGATAGAGAACAATAAATACTATAATATTATATAAAAAAATTAAAAATTAGATTATGAATGAATATTTTTATACATAAATATATATTAAAATTTCAAATGAGCAAAGCAATTAATATATACTCCATTTCAAGTAAAAACTTACATACAATTAATAGAAATGTTGCAATAAATAAAAAATGGAGCTAATTACCATTAATGGTGAGTGAACATTTTTTTCTTCCGATTTTGATATTTTTTGTATTTAAATTTTCCTCACAAAATTAGAGATACACGGCTAAATTTCTAACAATCGAGGTTTTAATTTTTTTCTGTTTATCTTTTGCAAATTTCTGGCGAAAGAGCTGATTGAAGAAGATGATCCAAACGGAGTGGGGATTAAAAACATGTAGACGCAGCAAAATAACATGGGTTCGAAACAGAAATTGCAATTTTTGTCCTAATTCTTTTGAATAATTAGGTTTGGCCGTCATTCCTAACGTATATTACAATGTCGAATAGATGAAATTTTGCAGGCTGATTTGAAGAGATTTCAGTTGCAGTATTATGCCCAGATATCATCAAATGAACAGAATTGTTTTATTTTTGTTTTATTAAGTATTTTTCAGTAAGAAGTGAGCATTAAATTGAATTGTATGATGACTCACCTATAAATGCTGTTATGATAGTGTTAAATAGAATAAATATAAAATGCTAAAATGGTATTATCGCAAAATGTTATTATCGTAATGGTATTATCGCAAATGCTTGCTTTAAATTATATTCTGACTTTCTTATTTTATTTCAAGTATTTATATTTACAACCAATAAATTTACATAAAATTAATGAATTATGAAAATTATATATGATTACTTGTTAATTATTGCCTTAAAGATGCACTGCGATTACATTAAATTTATTTTTTATATAATGTATAT
>JAPMOQ010021077.1:1404297-1453289 GCA_026543055.1 Argiope trifasciata
ATATGATATATTATGGCAATTACTATAGGGCAAATTTTCAAAAAATAAATTATTTAAGGAATTTTACAAATAAAATAAAGAGGTATGACCAAGTCAAACATCTTATCATATTAGGCTATTTCAGACTCCCTATCTTTTCGAATTCGAGTCCCCACTCATTATCTTATGATCTTTAAAACAAACAAGAACTTAGCCAAAAATATTTATAAACTAAAACATAACTATCAAAAACAGCTTAATATAAAAATAAGACATTTAAACATGGAGACATAAAATATCTTCTCGTTCGTTATACAATGAAATTATGTATTATGGTGAATTTTATGAAATTCACAAATTTTATGAAATATAAAATTTTGTCTCAAGTAACGCAGTTATTAGAGATTAAAAACTGGCAGCTTCACTAGAAATGAATAAAATTAATTACTGAAAAATAAATTCTTGACAATTATAATGATCAAAAGTATTTTGCCGATTATAAAAAAATAAAAACTTACTATGTGTAGGAAAACATTCAACAGAAATTAAACTGGTATCACGTAACGAACAATTTTTTAATTTTTAAATTTTATAAGGAAGTATTTTCTGAATATAGCGCAAAAAAAACTCCGAAATCATGCATAATTTTTAATAAAAGAAACTCTAATTAATTTTTTAACGTTAAAATTTTGCAATTATTTTCCTTTTGTTGTGAAAAAAAATTATCCCAAATTTCATTAATGATGAACAAAACCAGATTCTTTATATTGAGTATACAAATGTAAGCACTCTGCTTTACGATTAAATCATTTAGTTTGGTTAGCAGAAATAATTAATAGTTATTATTCATGCTAACAGCAGTAATAATTGATTGCAATAATAATAATAATTTGAAGGAATAATTTATGACAATAAAAATTTTGTTTATAGTATAAATATTTACAAGTTATTGCCCTCTGCGATTCTCGCTAATAAAACTATTTAATAATATAGCAAACATTAATAATATAATTGATAATAAACCATTGACCAAAAAATATAGATATTTTACCTTTATTTACCAATCAAATTTACAAATTTTTTTAAAAAACCGTATAAAAATAATATAAAACC
The DNA here is from genome assembly GCA_026543055.1 of Argiope trifasciata. Taxonomy (NCBI): domain Eukaryota; kingdom Metazoa; phylum Arthropoda; class Arachnida; order Araneae; family Araneidae; genus Argiope; species Argiope trifasciata. The sequence goes on from JAPMOQ010021077.1 coordinate 1,405,390, forward strand.
TAACATATTTGATTAAATTATTAAAGTTAATGATTATTAAAAATAAAATATTTAGAAATATATAATCAATTATTTTTTTATTAAAGATTATATTGTGAAAACTACTTTTAGATGTCAATGATTAAAAAACATTTCCTAAACAAATGAATGATAAAAAGTTTATTGTAATAATTATTGTATTATAAGTTCTACAAAGTTGTTAAAATCAAATAAATGCAATGAAATAAAATTAAACACAGAAAAAAAATTAATGTATTTTTAATGCAGTATAAAGATGTTTTTATTCCATATTTTCCAAAGCTAATTAGGAAAAATTTTAAAATTTTAATCAATTTTGCTATATTAAAAAGTTAATTTAAAAAATTTGGAAATTGTTCGTAGTTAGAACACCTACTCAAGAACTATCTATGAGACAAAAATTTTGTAAATAAAGGCTTTTATTTCAAAGGCACTGTCTTATAGAATTTTTTAAATGATTATTTATAGCACTGTTTGCAGATAGCATGAAAGTTTAAAATTGTGTTATGATGTTAAAAAATATAACATTTTAGTTTTTGGTATGATATCCGTAAAAGTTAAATCTTTTACTTTTACTAATATTTTTATACACGCTTAAGATTTTGCGTAGTAGTTGCTCACTTTAAAAAACATTAAAAATTAAAATTATTTTCAAAATTTTAATTAAAAAGGAAATTAGATTTTAACATTTTTCATTAGTAACTTGATACAAATTATTACTCAAATATTTAAACTTAACGGATATTTAAATTTGAAAGCTAAATTAATTATTTAAATTAAGCTTTTCACTGATACCAATTTATTTCCGTACAATTTTTCTCTGATTATGTCATAAATTTTAAAAATATTTTTACTGTCATAATAACTCTATTTATGCGCAATTATATTAAATATATTTTTTCAAGCTTTTATTCAGTTGATATTATATATATCTTTAAAAATAAAATAAGATTAAACGAATCAAACCTAAGGCAGTATTATCCTGTAACTTTCAGATTTAGAGAGTATTCTCCTTTAAATCTTTTTTTAATTAAAAAATAATTATAATAAGAGTATTAAAATCAAATTTGTTATTAATACATACAAGTAAAGAGGTTTTAAAACAAAAATAATTCTAATGTATTTTAAAACTATCAACATCAAAAACTTGATTTGGAATAGATTTTTTCAGATTGATAGATTTTCTTATCCCTAAATTCAGTCCGAACAAAATTTCTGCTATCTACCTTACTAATTTACATATAAAATATCAATAAAAGATATGATTAAAAGGCACTACTCACAAAACAATACTTTTTTTTGGTTCTCATATACGCAGTTAGCACGATGCCCGTATAAGAATTAAAATTTATATTAATCATCGAAAAATTTCAGAGATTTAAAGAATTATTTAGAATTTAAAGAATATCTACTTTTTAGACCTCTGTAATTATATGTATCTGTCTTTGAACACGGTAATTCAAAAATGGATCAAGCGATATGAACGAATTTGCTATGTGGTCTTATCATAATTGATGTTATTCAAATCCCAGCTTAGAGTGTTCAGATTTGCTTTTTCCCTCGTACTAAAAGGACAATAACCAGTTGGCGAATATCGGAATAAACAGGCGGTGATCAAGCTGTGCTTTTGGCAATTATATATACAAAGAGATAAGAAACATTCCTTTTCTGCTACATATGTGCAATGTCACACAGTTAAATCCAACTTTATAATGTGAGCAATGACAGTATCATTTTTGTGTTTTTTAATTAGTAGCAATAGCAATAACGGCATCAAAATAAAAAAAATAGAAGTTTTTTAAAAAAGGCGTGAACAGATTTTTCTATTCTCGGATAATGAGAAAATATTTAAAACCGCATATTTTAAGTAATTGTTGTAAAATTACAATATTTTAAAATACGGATACGAATGTATAAAGTCTCTTTGAAACTGAATATGGATCGTGAAAATTTAAATGGTATCTTCTACAATTAACAGTGAAAAAATATCATTCAATACTTATAATACTTTTATTAATTACTTCTTTGTTTATTAAATACAGTAAAATCTTGTTAATGGTATTTAAAGATATAAATGAAACAACGTACAAATAAAAAAGATTACAATGAAAAAATGTGCTAAATTTTTTCATATAATAAAGCGAAATACATCTTTTTTTAATCCAATTTTATTTGATTCTTTTGCGATATTTATATTGTTTAAAAGATATTTGTTTTCAACACAAAAATTAACAGAAACGTATTCAGACTAAAGTAAAACCGCAGAAGAGGTCGACTAAAAATAATTAATCACATATTAAAGAAGTCTCTAACTGTATCATCTTAAAACTACATGTCTCAATTAAACGAATGTTTTTTTTTTGTATTTTGCTTTTTCTTTAGAATATTTATTTAAATTTATTAAAAAATAAATTCGATGAATCAAAAAGTATAAAAAGTATGGCATGGAAAAATAATTTGCTTCGCGAAACTATAAAAAAATAAATAAAAAGGGCAGAAAAGATTTTAATCTCGTTTACCAAGACAGCTAACTTTCGATTCAGCTGAATCTTAAAGACTTGTTTGGCAGTGCGAATACGTAAAGTTATATGTAAAGTATTTAATTATGGAAAAACATTGAAAGCTAGATGATTATATATGCTGGATATTAGGAATACACTTGCAATAATGGTGTGCATTTTGGAATAAAATTAGACAGAAAACGTCTCAGCCATGTTCATCTAAAAATGATAGATATCCCATTCTTTATATTCAACTGATCCCTAGAGTAGCAGTGCTTAGGTGAGTAAAATTTTAATCAGGAAAGAACTTAGAAAATTGAATGGGTACATAATGGAATTCACAGTTAAAACACAGAAAAACAAGAAAAAACGAATGACCATGAATGAAAAACATGAATATATATATATATTATAGAAAATGTAGAACTATTTTAATGGAAAAAGAAAAGCTGAATGAAAATGCTTGAATGAAAATGCTTGAATACAAGTGGTAAAACAAAATGCATTATGGGATTAAAGAATGATGGTAGAGTATCTCATCTCCATTCACTTAAAGAGCAAGCTAGTTTTTGTTTTTTTCTTTTAGATTTACCTAGCTCCTAGAGACTAGTATGGTAATGTTTAATGTAAATACGATTTTTAATTACATGCATTTCAAATTGTCGTGACAAAATGGAAGCTTATTACGAAGAATTCAAAGCAATCGATAAACAGGAAATTATTGTTCAACTCATTTATTATTCGATTTTAAGGCAATGATAAGTATAATGAAATAAAGGACTGCATAGATCGAACGTTTATTTAAAAATAGAAGACTTGTACTCTAATTATGGTCTAATAACTAACCTTAATGATAGGCATATATTCCCATTTAGAATAAGTCAATACGAAATTCAACTTTTTATACAACACCTTGTTCTAATGCCTCTTTCTTCAAACCTGTTCGCTCAGCATATATCAAAAGTTTATCGAAAAATAGAAGACGTCTGCTCTAATCATGGTCTAATAACTAACCTTTAGAGATAGGCCTGAATTCCCATTTAGAACAAGACAACACGATTCAAATTGACTTTTTATGCAACACCCTGTTCTAAAGTAGCTTTCTTCAACCCCGTTCGTTTACTAAATTTCTGTGAATTAATAAAATTTTTCTACTTGACTGAAAATTATTAATTTGCTATTGCTGGTTATATCTTGCATGCTTTCCTATATGCACCGATTCGTGATCCGAAGAACGCCGAATTTACCCGAATTCATACGAACTTCATAAAATTTTGAAACCTCAAGCAATTATACAGGGCACCGGATCTGGCGGAAAGAGAGACACTAGATTTAAGTAAACGTAGAGGACATTCTATCTATCGATTCTTGAGAATTGCGTGTTCTTGCCGATAAAACGCAAGGCGTGGGAATCCGGCCAGTTGCTCCGTCTGCTCTTGCGCAGTCTCTGGAGCCCCCCACCGTCTAGCTAGAGATGAAACAAATGCCGAATGCGATAGAAGAAATACTCGGTTTTCATAATTAGAAAGAAAATGTTTACAGACATATTATGAAAATAAAAAGACTTTTAAAAAACCTTTTTTTTTATAAACAGGCGAAAATAATATATTTTTTTTCGCTTTTTGATCAAACATCTGGTTACACAAAGCAAAATCATCCCCCCCCCCTCAAAAAAAAGAAGAAAAAAAAAACGCGATAAAATAGAATTTTAAATTTATATATATACATAATGATGTCGAGTCCGTGTTTCCACGGAAAGGGGGTGCAGTAGCTTCTGAGGGTAAAGACCCCTGAGCACCCAGAGGGCAGAAGTCTGACTTGTAACTCAAATGAAGATGACACACACATTCGCTTGCACAACCCCTTTTCACATGGGGGGGGGTGCATTCACACGCCTCACAGATAGAACACAGAGTAACAACCATGCTCGAACCCGGGACGCCCAGATCACGGGAAGACGCGCTACCCCTATATATACATAAAATATATTTATAATTTTTAATGTATGATCATGATTTTATTTCTTGCTCTTCATCGCAGCTTGATTCTTTTACAATTTTGATATAATTTATGAATTGTTCTAGAATTTCATGACGACTTTTAATGAAATATAAGAAAAATTACACATTCCTATTCAATTTCTTCTCAACCATTCTCGTTTCAATAATCAGTATGACCTATATCTATTTACACCAAGACCCGTCAAAATGATGTTCTTAGCAATTTCAAAATTAAAATTTTATGGATCATCTATCCAATAATAGACATGAATACGTATTTATTCATTTATATATCGCTTTTGGACATTTCATAAAAAACTCTCAACTTTCTTTTCATATGAAATTATAATGATTGATTCAAAATGTTGCCTCTGATGATTAGCAGATTGATCTAGAATATTGCGTTATTTCTACTAAATTTTATATATTATGCAGCTGTATTTTATTATATCATTTGGCAAAATATTTACATGAATAAAATTATGACAGATTTTAAGCAAATGTTAATTGTTCTTAATAACCTTACAATGTTCATTTTATTGTATTCATAATTCTTCACAAATCTCAAATTTCATGACATCCTATTGCAATTAAAAGTATAAATAATCTGGTAAATGGGAAATCTATTTCAAATTCCACGTTGTCTTTTGCGGTACTATAATTCCACTTCTTGATTCATTGTGCAATCTGCGTTGATAATCAGCAGAACTCTTTTACCTAAGCTTTGAAGATTGTAAGAAAATTGCTCTGTTTCAATTTGATAAAAATAATGTAATTTTGTATGAATTTCATTTCGGTAATGAAACCTGTTATTTTTACTACTATTATTGTTCAGTAATGAAATCTGTTATATTATGTTAATGATATCTTTTATATTATTATCTATTATTAATAATGTTTAAAAAGGTATTTTCTTAAAAGAATTGCCAAATTTAGGGAAAAAAAAATTGCACAACAAATAAGTTGGTATCATTAAAGAGCCAATTATTTTAGTGTTATTAATATCCTTAAAGAGAAAATATCTAAAAATTAAATTTGTGCTTTTATATTTTCAGGAATTATAATAGGAAAAAATTCGAAATTTTGTTTGGTTTCTAATTGATTAAATTCTAAATGAAATATTTTATAAAATTGTTTCTAGAATATTTTTGCTAAATTTAGTAGTTTTAATCCTAATGGTCACTTCAACAAAATTCCAACACATGCATATCCTTTATAAAGGTACATAAATACCTTTTATAAGTATAGATTATTTACCTACGTACAATATAAAAACATGATTGCGAATACATTCTTCAACGGATATTTTCTTTATTTTCAGGTGCTCCTGCTGGCTATGTGCCTCTCGCCGGTCACTCTCTCTCATGGTCCAGCGAGAAACCTAGTGCTCAGAACGGAAATGTAATGGTGGCCAAAGTGTGGACCCCAGAAGACCCTCGACGCCACAAATCAGACAGCAGTTCGTCTTTGGGGTCACCTTTATAAAAACCCTTCCTATAAGTTCCAACGAGTCTGTCCTATGGAGATTTCTAGAGCGCTTTAAAAAAAAATGTCAACGAGGAACTTTAAAACGTATCATTTTCTGATTGATTGGACATTGAAAAACTTATAGGACATAATCTATATATACAAGACTAAGTAAAGCATTTTAAGAGCCTGAAAAATTTCCAGAATCATCAAAAGGGGACATTTTAAAGGTTTTGGGATGAAAGGAGTGTCTGAAACAAGGCACTCCTGAGAACTCCTCTTGGAACATCACAAGGACTCCAGAAAAGGCTCGAATCAAGTCAAACTATTCCCACCTTATCTTTGAACTGGGGACAACAGTTTTGGAGATGGTTTGGTTGTGATCTGTATAGTAATTATTGTATTGTACATTAAAGTTTATTGTTTGATTTGTTGATATGAGATATTTTTTATGGTAAGGAGCTTTACAGTCGCAAATAAGAATTGTTGAGTAAGTAAATGCTGACTCAAAAGCAGTTTTACAAATCAATCACTGTCAACAAAAAATTTATCAAAATGAATACATAATTTTTATGGAATTAGATTTTTTTGTGCAATTTATAAATTGACTGGGGGTTCTGCAGCCATCGGATCTATATGTCATATTGGATAACACGATGATTAAACCAACGGATTTACAAATTTTTAATGCGTCTCCTGCTGTATAATTACTACTTAGGGAAATTATCTTTTCATATAAGTTAATCCTTTTACTGAAGATATTTCTATTTAAAGCCACATTTTCAACAGACGTGCAATAGTCTATCGATGATTAATTTGAGAGTACGTAGTTGGGTGTTTTTATTTTAGACAACAGATAGCTGCCAAATAAATAATTTTTTTGTTACGAATTTGCATCAACATTTGTATCAGATTCATCCCCTCCCCTTCACAAAACGTGCTTTTAGCAAAATTTCTATCCCTAATGCTATGTCCTACTATTTGAAATGTGATTCTTCATTTGCAAATCTAGTTTCTGAAAGAAAAAGAGCATATTAAACATTTATAAACTGCTTTTCGGAGACAATGTTTCAAATATAACACACACACATATGGCAACTGTAAAGACAAAGTTTATTTAAATTATGAAATGTATAAACCCACCAGCTATCTATGAATATTATGATTCAAATATACTGTTGGGTAAACGGATGAAATTTAGTATACTGTCTTCATATTTCAAAATTACAGATTTCTATCAAATTTTGGATAAAATTTGTCAGTGGTATGTTTTTCTCAATACTAGCGAACACGATAGTTTGAAAACAGAAATTACTACATGAAGAAAAAATTTAGCTATGATTTTATAATCCAAATTGTTTAATTTTATTCAAATTGAAACCAAATAAATTTGCAGATTATCTCTCAGTCAGTGTGTCCATTCATGAGCATGTAAAAAACTACGATGTAAAATTATTGCAAATAATGTTTTTTTTTAAATTGAAGATGCAACAAATGAGTCTAATTTTCATATCTTAATCATCAATAATGGAAAAAACTAGCAGACGATTTTCTTAAAACTTCCTTGCTTAATCTTTATGAAAGATGCTGTACTAGAAAACAATTTTCTAACCATTGGAGTGCAATAGTTAGGAAATATTAACATTTGACGTAAATTTTGTCTTTTATTGAATCTAATACGTGATCCTTGACGATGTTTTGGGATTGATCCCTGGTAAGTGGTTAATGGTTTCAATAAATCATTTTATGCTTTAGACGCCTTTATATCAATCTTTGAAACAAAAAGTTGATACAAAACAATTGGTTGAAACAAAAACACTTGTAGTCATAAAATCATATATCAAATTTGATATATATTTTAAAATTTACTATGTATTCATATATTTTTAAAGTCACTACATTCTTGTATACAACATTTACATGCTTTTGAAAGTACAGACTTACAGATAATTAATTCCTGAATGAATATGTCTCAAAATCTGATAGTTGCCTGCTCTAAAAAGTTAATTTTTTTTATCTTGCTATTTTCGTCCTTTAAACGAATTTCGCTCAAAATTTAATAGAAATTAACAAATTTGATTTTAAGACCGTATACTAATCTTAAAAAAAAATCTATGTTTTTAGAACCAAGTTTTTAATACCAAGTTTTTGCTTAGCTTTTTATTAATACATTAATTAAAATCTCGAAGAAATAATCACTCTGAGATATACACTCTCACCCTCCAAAGTAAATATGGAACATATTTGATAGCTGCAAATCATACTGGTCTTATATCTATACTTATAAAAAGCCCAATGTGTGTGTGTTGGCGCTCTACAGGCCACACCATTGGAGATACAGCTACCAAATTTGGTACATGTATACCTTGGAGGTCGGGAATGTGCACCTCGGAGCCCTTTTTTTCCGAATTTTTAATTAGAATTTGAATTAATTAAAATTTAAGCGAAATTTCGAAGTTTTTCCGTTATAACTTCGGAAAATATTATCGCACAAACATGACTTTTACATCAATTTTAAGATTAAAAAAAATTAGCTTTCTAATGGTATCAGTGTTTTAATGTATAACTTAAGCTTTTATTTTTAACGAATTTTTAAAGAAATATTTTAACCATGTTTTTTAGCACGTGACTGATAAAATAAACGAAAACAATGACGGAAATTCAAATTAAAAAAAAAAACTATCATCGCAAATCAAATCTAAAGAAATGCAACTTCTAGCACGTGACTGGATAAAATAAAAGAAATACAAAATGGGATATTTTCTAAAAAAATAAATGCAAAGCAAAGGTTTCGAGAATCGTTTGCAATATCTAAATAATTAATTCAATAAATCTTCTTTATTTGCGGTAAATCTGATTGAATTTAGACAGGATATGCATTGAAATCCCGACTTAATGGCATATTTCTATAATCGTTTGCAATATCTGTAATGAATTAAAACTGACTGATTTATAAAATTAAAGAATATTATTAGGAAAACGTGTTCTTTTAGAATTTTCCGTCCATCATCTTAAAGAAAATATTAATTTCAGGCCAGTCAATGTCTGGAATCACTTCAAGGCTAATGAATATGTGATTTAATTGAAAATTTTAGAACGCATTACTCATGGCGAACCATCTGGTCGCCAAAGGTGGCTAATGTAGAATATGAGAAATAGAGACACAGTCATAAACATTCTTCTTTATTATTAGACTAATCGCCTTTGGCCATCAGTTAGTTCATCCAGAGGAATGATTTTTATTAATTAATTAAACTTTTAATTGGTTTTTTTTCAAAAATATTTTAATTCTTCAAATTTTGACTGACATCTATTTCAAAAACCCTTCACGGTTTTATTTATTGTGTTTTACTTTTTCCTAATTTTTTTGTCTGTGTCATAAGTCAATTATATCACAAAAAAGAAGCAGCAAATTTTTCTACATTGAAAAATCCCTTTCTTAATTCTGAAATTAAACTTTAATTTTAAGCGCAACAAAATATCAAAAAAATGCATTAAAAACATGTCTTATACTGAAACTACTCAATGTAGAAAAAATCTTCATACAGTAATCGCAATAGATCCAGGAAACATCATTAGCAACAATTCGAATGATTTCAGTTTCATTCAAATAATGAAATGCATTATTTAAAAATACATTTAAAATATTTTATTAGAATTGATTAAAAATCGTAAGGAAATATGCAGAAAAAAATTGAAGTTGTTGCAAAGATAATTTTTTTAAAGAAAACGTAAAAATCATTTTTCTACTGTAATATTTTCTAAAGTTATAACCGAAAATCGTCGACATCTCATTTAATTTTTTTATTAGAGTTCAAAAATGTCTCCAAGGTGCACATTCCCACTCACCACAACATATATGTATCAAAATGTGTTTGGTAAATCGAAATATAATGACCTGGTCAGCAGAGCGTCAACACACAAATACATACTTACATCTTCATCATTACTAGAGAAATATAGTTTCAGTTAACAGTTTGTGAAAAGGCTTCTTTTTACGTTTAGACTTCATGGGCATAATTATGAAAACAATTTACTTATATCTTTCGCAAAGAATTTCATCAAACTGTCATGCTATTGTCGCTAAATTGTCTTTCTTGACGATTATTGGATTAATATCAGATAAATCCAAGGAACCTTATAAGTTAAAAATAATTTAGAGAGAAAAACTAAATAAGTTTATCATCTTCCATGAATTTGTAAAAAAAAAAAAATGCAAATATTAAATATTTTTATATAAAGAGCAATCTTTTCTATTATCAAATTAACTTAAATTTCCTGTAATTTAATTTATAGGAAATTAAGTTCATATTCATCGATCACATGTGACTGAAATATAAAAGTTGCGCTTCATTTGAAGTTAGTAATACGGAGATAATTTTTAATAACTAGATAAAATTATAAACGCGTTCTGTCATTTACAGTAATAACAAAGAAAGGGAATTCGCCTCCTAGCACTTTTCTGCACTCAACTTTGTCTTTATAATTAAAAAAATTAATATCTGATGAATTTGTTTAATATTTCTGGTATATCAGACTCACTCATTACATACATTTCAAAAGCAAATATTATGTCTTGTGCAAAATTATTATTCTTTTACCCTCTGCCAATTTTACTAACACCGGATTTTGAAATTTTTTTTCATTAAGAACATGTAATTCTTTTCGAATGCTTATTGCCATCAAAGGTTACAAAGTGAACAACGCTTATTTTACAATGGCATTATTGCCAATACTTTGTTTTAAAAATTTTGAAAATTAACTTGGGTTGAATTTTATTTAATGGAATAAATATGAATTTGTCCACATTTCCTTACTTCATTTTTTGATACAACTTTTCTCAACTGAAAATATCCTTAATCAATTCCAAAAAAAAGTATCACTGATCTTATAATTTCATCAAAAGAAAAAAAAAATTTAAACAGTCGTGTTAATTTTTTGGTTAACAGCAGTAATGTTGGGAATGTGACCTACATGTGAGTCCAAAATTCTATCAAGAATATATGCATCGTGTACTGCAGATGCAGCAAAAATGACAACATGTCAGAATAAAAACATAAAAATGAACATGAATTTACTGGATAAGACAGCAGTGCAAAAATTAATTCCTCATCATACATATTCTAGTCCCAATACCCTTGATATCGCAATGTACAGGCAAATCATGTTTGTAAGGGTTACCCAAATGATTTAGCAAACTTTACAAAAATAATTATAACTATACCTAATTATTTAACCATTTCAATTATCATAATATCTTCGCTCATTCAAAATATCTTTAATCAGCTCCACACAAGCAATCACAATTCTGACTAATCCAAGGAAGAAGTTTTCTCTCAGAGCGAAAGTATTTTAAAGTCATGTGCAGTGCCTCTTCAACAACAAATCTTTCACTCGTCCAAAATACCTTTAATCAGTACAGTATAAGTGACCACAGTTCCGATGGACGCAAACACAAAACTTTTTCTCAGAGGAAATAGACCCCAAACAGTCATATGAACTTCCTGGTTTGCAGCAAGAATGTAGCGAATATGCATCACAGACGAATCCGTTTTTCCCTCAAGAGCATGTGCCGCATGAGCCACAGATGCAGCAGCATGTGACAGTCTGTCAGCCCATACACACATGAGGACAAACATGAATGTACCGAATGAGACTGAACAATAGATACAAATTTCGATTCCAATTGGTGTGTGTTTAGATTCAAATAATCCAGCTATGGTAAAATACAGACAAAACGTATTTGCAAGGGCTGCCCAAAAGGCAAGGCAGTTAATTTGACTGTCGATTTCGACTACAACATTTCTCAAAAAATTATACTTTTTTATCAACCAGTTAAAATCAGGTAGACTTTGTGAAAACATGCGAGTGTTGAATTCATTAAAAAGTTGCTTTAAGTCATGGCAAATCGATATAAAATATATCATGAAAATATTCACAGGCATAAAAAAGCAGAGAACAAAGACAGCGCTTTGAATTATGTAATATATGAAAATAATATTTGGGTCTTTGCATAAAAGAAAGGCAAAGGAGTATTCAGATTCAAATTTCATAGCAGAATGTGTTTGAATCAGCGCCGCTACAAAATTTGTTACACCACAGCTAATGCAGCAGAAAAACAGTAAACAAATATGTTTTACGCCCCTTTTTTCTTGTTTGGCTGAAAGTTGACACATTTTCAATGCTATTGCGCCAAGCCGAGAAGAATAGCGACATAGAAGGAAACGGTACATAATAAGCAATAAACTAAGTATGAATGATCCAATTCTTGGTGGAGATCTGACGCTTTCAGCAGAAAATTTAGATATGAAAGTAGCCACTGATAGACCATAAAACAGGATTACCATGTAACTCAGAAGATGCAGGAATGTTCCAAATTTGGTTTTTTTATCAGTATTATTGAGGAAACCAAACACCATACAACAATTAAATAAATAAAAAATCCACTTGTAGCATCCTGATAAATGAGCACTTTTAATATTGATATGGGATTGCATAGTCAAAAACTTTTACATCTTATTACGTTTTATCCATAGATGTGTAGATTTCCCACCTAAAGATTAATTTTAGCCTCTTTGAAGATCCTTTTATTTCCTTATGTTTATAAGACATTAGACGGCAGTGATAACTATGGAAATAATGCGAAAAATTTAATTTAATGGAAATTCCAAGTCGTCGTATCACAAAAAAAGATGCAATGTCTTTGTCATCAAGATTAATACTTAATTTCATTGAAAAATATTGTCGTCAAAGGAAAAATCAAAAATAGAATTATCCATAGAATCTATAATGGAAACCCGGATCAAATTATCTCATCAAAATATCACGCTGTAGATCGAAAACAAATATATTTCAAAGAACAGAAAATGTTAAGATGATTAAAAATGAATATCGATCTTCAATTTCATTAAAATGAACTCTTTTCTTACAAGATTGAATACTTTTTTTTTTTAACCAAAAGCAAATTTCTTTGTAAAGTGACATTACAGAATAAGACCAATTTAATTTCATACTTTATATTGTCACAAAAATTTGAAAAAAATCAGTCAATATTGACTTAGTAGCTGAAAATTAAAAGAAACTTATTGATCAATGATATACACCAGGTAGCATTTTATTGGAAATCGATAATGTCTATCCAATTTCAGAACATTCATTGGAAATTAATTTTTTCAAAACAAGCGATTTATATTATAGTGAAAATTATTAAAAATTAAATATAAACTTTGTTAGCAGATTTTTTTGATTAATGAAAATATCAGTATAAAGTATGTTTAAACTAAATATCCGCTTTTCTTATAAAAACCATAGTGTTTTGGGGGAAAATGATTTAATGAAATTTAATATTGTGTAAAATTAGCCATTAAAGTTTAATCATAACTTTAAATTTTATTTAACATACCATAATATTTAAATTGTTGAAAAAATTTGAAAATCAAAATTTTTATAGAATTTTCACTATATATATATATATATATATATATATATATTTCTATCCATGTCAACAGTAAAAAAAAACACCTTTTTTTTTTCATCAGCATTTTTCTTATTGATTTAAAGTTAAAATTACAATCATTATATATGGCAAAACCATAGTAAGTATGGTGGTGCAAAAACATTTAAAACAGATTCATACGTCGAAACAAAAACATAGTACTATGAAGATGATTTATTTTAGATTTGTTTATCTTTATTTATTTTCAAAATGCATTCATTCTGTATTATAATGGATGTGACCATGTAGACGAACTATTATTCAATGAACAATATTTCAGATTATCCAAGGAATGTAGTAACACATTTCATACACATTGGTAATTAGTTTAAGAAATAAAAAATAATGAAAATATCTGTAATATACAGGGTGGTTATAAAACTTCTCCTATACATCTGATGACATAAACAGGTGATCGGATTGTAACGAAATTTAGTACATAGACTATGCAAGAGATCCGTTCACGGAATTTCGTAAAAATAAATAAATAAATAAATAAAATTCCAAAATGTCCATCAGACAGCGCTTTTTCAGGAAAAACATTGAATTTAACACAATAAACGATCAAAACCAAATACAGAAATAATATTAACATTTGACTAATTTCAGATCACCTTATCATAGAACCAGATTAAATAAAGGTAAGAAATAAACAACAGTACACTGTGTGTGTGAGAGAGAGAAAAACCGTCCAGAAACAAGAACATATTAGGACGAAATTGCACAAGAGGATCAGTTATTAATCGTGTACAAAATGATGTATGGAAATGGCCTTCATGTGACTACCTTCATTTCACTTGCAAGATTTCAAGAACTGTATGTTCAACAGCAGATCATAACTTTTCAGTTGTGTTGCTTCTTAAAGGAAGCGTTATTTGGCTTCCAGCTATTCACGGCTTATCATTTTATTACAGATAATTCTAATTCTGGATTATTAATATTCTTTCTGCATTCAAATTTGGTTGTTTGTGGTATTAAATTTGATATTTCTTCGGAAAAAAGGTCCTCTAATTGATAATTTTTTAAAGAAATTTTGTGAGAGCATCTTGTGTAGTCTATATACCAAATTTCGTTATAATCCGTTTACTCATTTTTGTTGTAGGGTGCTGTTTATAGGGGAAGTTCAATTATAACCAGTACTTCAGTTGCATATATGTAATAACAATAAAAATAAACTGTAACAGCTTGCAGTTCTATGTATTCAAAAAATTTCTCTTTAAACAACAATCTTCGTGAAATGTGCCAATTATCGTCCTCTTTGTTAGATTTTTTTTTTCATTATCACTTTAACATGACTAGGATACCGAAATCTTGATACCATATCAAAAAAAATTCATATGAAAAAATAGGCTCATGCATGTGAATTCAGTCTATAAAAGTGATTTATTGCTAATCATCAAAAGTTCTGAAATAATGAAAAATTGGCGATATGATAGAAGTGCTAAATAAATTATTGGCAATAAAATTTTATCCCTTCTACTAAACCCCCAAAGAATTTGGGTAGTAACGTTATTCTTTCTAAATCCTACAATGGCAAGATGAGTGACATTATAAAGTCATTATCAGGAATTTAAATTCCTCAACAATATGACAACTCCTTCATTCAATCCAGCGTATTAGTTGATATTCCTCATGAAATATGCTAGTACCAAAAATGTAGCTAATACTTTATTGCATCAGAAATGATACGGTTGAAAAATGTGCATCGTTTTCTTTTCAAATTATCCATGAATTTTTATTTCTTCATTTCTAATTCAGTTCGGTTATATTAACGTTCTTTTTGCTAAAGCTACACTACGGATATTTGGGTCTGATCTCGTAATTCTGAACTGTAGTCAGATGACGAGGACGACACCTGAGCTAGCACCCCCTCTTCCCCTAACTTCTACAGTTTCTTCATCAGACGTTCGGTACTGATGAATTTAACATTCTTTAAACTTACTTACACGAAGGTTCTTCAACAGAATTGAGTCCCGAACTTGAAACCCTGGTTCATTTCAAGTCTTTTCTTTAAAGTTGGAGTTAAAATAACTCGCTTTACTAACTGTTCCATATCCATCTCAATCAAGCTAGCACATAAGTGGAAAATAGCCCTCGTGTTGCTTTAAACAGGACGTTAATATAAATAAATTAAACTACATAAGTGGAATCAGCCGCCTTCATTAATTGTTCTTTTAGGGATATCAGTACAATCGTGGGGCAGAATTTCAATGGCTGGAAGGCGTCCATTTCCAAAATTTAATAAATATTAATTGTATTAGTTTTGTTCGCTGCTGCCAATACAAAGATTGATTTTATGCAACATTTTTAATAATGACTCAAGACTACAGAAAATGTCTGGGAAAAAATCTTATCAAATCATTATAACGTTTTCTCCGAAAGGTGATACGTTATTCAAATTTTGAAAATTAAGTCGATGGTGCGAAGTTCATACTTTATTAACAAAGTGATTTCACCAGTTTGATGAATAACCTGATTTTGAATAACTGCTGAGCATCAGTTGTCACTGATTAATCGAAAACAGAGAAGTTCCCAAGACAGGAGTTGGAAGTTTAAAATCGCTGCGAACAGTTCTTTTACTTATCAAAAGTATAATTGCAAATACGTGACAAACATTTCCTTTCCTACGAATGAAAAAATGTAAAAATAGGAAGCAAAGAGTGCAGATAAATATCCACAAGTGCTCCAGAACCATAAAGATAGAAATATTTGTTGCTCGTTCTTAATGTAAATAGCTTCCATAATTTAATTGAAGGCATGAAACTGGTGTATATTAAAAGATGCATTTTTTTATATTTCCTTCCTCATCAAGTTTAATGTAATGATTGGCTTTCATATTCATCTGCAGTTAGATCAGGCAGATGAAAAAAGAAATATGAAAATCCACGCTGTTTTAATGCTGATTTAATTTCATCAGTGTAAAGCTGGAAGCAGAATCTTCTGAATGGTGTGTGGAAACTCCAAAGATATATCACTTATGAATTTATCTCACAGTCTTTGTATTTTAGTTAGGTTGCAAAAGTTTATAATTTTCTTTGGCATTTGATAAGTAGCGACAACTTTTGAGCAACATTTCTACTCTTCATCGGATTTTAGTAAGTGACGCTAATAAGCAGATTCTTTAAAAAGGTATCATAAACATTATTTGTGGTTTGCAAAAATTAAAAATTTATTGCACTAGAAACATGAGATAACAACATTCTCAAAAGGAACCGCTTTTCTACCTTTAAACTGAATGCATACATTCTAATTGTATCTTATTTTCTCTTCTTTATTGTTTTCTCCAATCGTATAATATATAAACAGTTTTGAGGAATTTCAAAATAAATTAAATATCGAACACCCAATGAAACCATCATGATTCCAACAAAAACCTATTTATGAAACAAATCTAAATTAAAATAATTTAATACTATATAACAACAAAACTATATATATATATTTCATAGCTCAAGAGATGATCGAACTTTTACATTGATGTGTGCATTGAATGTAAAGAGTAAATATCTGTTGTCTATAGATTTATTACATAAACAGTAATATCGGGGCATCTATGGCAGAGTGGATAGCTTGCAACATTCAATTTAATCACTGTCCATTTGAAAAAATTCTCTCGCATCTTCCATGCAAGGCACTCTGAAGTTATTAATATCATAAGATCTATGAATCATACATCTTGCCTCTATTTCACGCAATTGTGAACATTCTTCAATAAAAGTATTCCTTCTCACTCTATACATTCAGGATGCAAAACCGTCTTCCGTTTGTAGAAATAATATGTGTACATGTGAAGGATCTCCTTTTTTGAATTCAATAATATAAAGATGTGCAATTAATTTCCCTTATTACAGCACAAAATCTAAGATATTCCATTATGGATTTTAGTTTAGTTAATCAATTCTTGCAATTAAATCATAACGATCCCTAATTTGATTACAAATTTTCTGTTATCTTGGATCACTTAAGATTTGTTGTAAAAATAATGTGGAGACTTTGAGGCCCATATCCAGCAAAGACGGCCACAGCAATGGCTCATAATTCCCTTTTCTTTTTTTAAGAATCCATTCCTATTACTTTATCATCTTCTTTATCCTTTTTAAGGATAAGAATGATAGTAAAGTAATAGGGATGTCACTTTAAACGACAGTGTTTGGACCATCATTCTATAAGTGGTATATTAATCCTCAGTGAAGTTCTCTTTTAGACGCTGATGATTCTTAGTACAATTCAAGTTGTTTGCTTCCATTTGCAAACGAGAAATCTAGGGCTGGGTGATGTGCATAACCCAGCTTTCTTGCCTTGATTAATTTGAATTAATATTGGGTTATGGGTTGAATGAACTGAA
Organism: Argiope trifasciata; assembly: GCA_026543055.1. Lineage (NCBI taxonomy): Eukaryota > Metazoa > Arthropoda > Arachnida > Araneae > Araneidae > Argiope > Argiope trifasciata. The sequence continues at coordinate 1,423,216 of JAPMOQ010021077.1, forward strand.
CAGCAGTTAATGTTGTTTTTCATTGGGACAACTGTTTTGTGATTAGAGGTATTTTGCAATTAAATTTGGTCAATCTTGGACATTTAAACTCAGAGCATTAATCAATTAAAAAACTTAGAAATAAGTAAATCTATTTCAAATTTACTAAATTAAAGGTCAGAAAAAAATTGGTAATATGTAATTTTTAAAATTTATTTCAAATCCATTTTATTTCCATTAAATTTATATAGTTCAATCATATTAAATAATAATTGGGAAATTTTAAATTGTGATTTATAATATTCCTGTAAAACAAAATGAATGTATTTATTTACACATTGGATGAGCCATCTGGCCACTGCAAATGAATAGTATATAATAATAAAAGATGCTTTCTAATTTTGTTTTAATACTTTAGAATGATCAGGCAAACATGAAAAATGTAGAGAATTAAATAAATACAAGGCACAAAGTTTATAAAATATAAAAAAATTTATTAAAATTCAACACAAATCAATCACAAACATAAACATAATATAAAAATAATGCTATTTCACAACACAACAAAACGATTATTGATGTTCTTTGGTATATAGCTTTGAGTTCATCTATTCAAGCTCTACCAAATATAACTTTGAATAGAATTAGGATTCACAGTAATGTTCAAAAATCCTTTGAGGTTATCATGTACAGTTAGACGTACGCTTACTTTTTTCCTGTAAAAGAAAAATACATTGCATTTATTATTTCTGATCAATATTTCTTTCAAAATATTAAAATTGATATTGACTCAAACACAACTCGCACCAGTACCACATACACTGATATTATAAATCATATTCACCAGTTAAACATTTTTTTTTGTCTAGTCAGAATTATCAATTGCTGCAATTGTCAATTCACAAGAAAATTAGACATTTGAAAGATGTCAAACATAACATGATCATAAGTATTGAAAGGGCTGGTTACAGTTAGTTTTGAAACCGCTAATCGCATTGATATTTATTGTACAGCAATTGCTCAAATATTCCATGAATGGTTACAGTTTGTAGACTTTTTTTGTCTCTTACCGAGATACTTCTCACTTTGCCATAAAGCGGTTGATCGTTTATGAGTTTTTAAATATAAAAATCAGGCACCTGCTTTTAATCTGCTTTGAACAAATAGTGGGAAAGTGTACAGAAATTTCTGGTGCACATAAGAGGAGCAAAAGCATTGACATGTATTGTGTATAATGACAAAGGAGTTGCAATGCAACAAATAACAACGCAATATATATTATATAATCAAAAGTATCCTGACACTTTTGGATTCATGTATTCTTTCTTAATTATTTCTAGAGAAACTAAGTGTACTTAAACATCAACCATATAAAATCATACTTTAACTCATGATATAATGTGAGAATTTAATCAACAGGTACTTAGGAATTCGAACAAATATTGATGAAAAAGGACAGAATTTGGGCTTGCTCTATGAAACAGAAAGCAGATATTAATTTGAAGCTTTCAACAATTGTTTTCTTGGTTAAGGGCAATACTTTCGAGCATTTTCGTGCAGAAAGTGCAGAAGTTCAGAAAGATATAATTTTTTTTTTATTCCAAACTTTTTAGCTAGTATTTTCAACCATAAAATACAGAGCTTTCAACTAAGTAACATAAGTACAGAATATATGATCAAGTTTCATAAAAGCGTTAAATTAAAATCTAAAGTGGATTCTTTGAATATTCAAGAAAATACCTTTTAACTGCACCTATGCAAAATATAGCCTATCTTTCTTTTCTTAATTTCAGTCAAATATGATATATGCAGCAACCTATATAAAAATTTCAGCCTAATACTAATAAAACTAAAAAAGATATTGATGTTCTAATAAGCTGAATGAAATTCACAACACTTATAGAGATAGGTAATCTATTAGATATATATTTAGCTGCTTAGAATTTACTGATTAGCATTCAACAGGAGATTCAACAAAAAAATTTCTAGGGAAATTTCTCTGCCACATATGAACTAATATTCCTCTAGAGCAGCTTACATCTTTTAAGAGTTGTTTCTGTATTCATTTCTATAACTTATTTAAGCTTCAATACTATGATGCAATAATAATTTAAACCTATATCTATCAGTTCTTAAATAAAGTTAAATTCCTTAAGGAACTAAGCAATACTTTTAAGATCCTTATGACAGAATGACTATTTGTGGAGGAGAGAAGTTACAGAGCTCAGATACTAGCACTTTCAGTTCTATTATCAAGCACACTAACCCACGACAACTAAGCACAATGCTCCCAAGGCTTTTTTTTGCATATGAACATGCCTTATTAATGGTTTGTGTAAGTGAGTTAATTAATAATCAGAATTTTAGACCTAATATCAGCTAATTAATGAATAGTTAGCCAGAAACTGAACTTTTTGAAAACGATTTCTCCTTTTAAAATAACTAATGCAAAAGAAGAAGAAGAAACAGAACTTACCTATTAACAGCAATAACAACCACTTTGTTTTCAGGGGTTTGAAAAGCAGCCACGTTAAACTCAGATCCAAGAGAAAAAGGAAATGCAGAGTGAAGCGAAGAAGAAACTTCAAGGCCTATACGATAAGATCCTCTTGGCAAGCATTTACTAAAAAGTAAATAGTAAGCATGCCATATAAGAATAAAACACACATGGGTATTCTTAAATAATAATAATTCATGAAATAAGAAAGAGATTCGGAAATTTAATCCCAAATATCATAACATGATCATGTTTTAAGAATGACTGACTTATCTTTACATAATTTTCAGAAATTTACTCTAGTAATTATAACAGTGAAAACATGTCTTACTGTAATAGTGTCTTACAAAATGTTTGTGTACAAATGCAATGTTACTCAAACAATGAAAAACATTGTTGAAAAATAAATTTTGAATTATTTTTAAAGATGTATTAAGATTATAAAAAACATTGTACATAAATAAATTGATATTACTGAAAAATTATTTTCTTCAATATAAAAGTGATATAAAAATTACTTTTACACAAAAATATCTACTTAAAATATTATTTGTTAAATTTTTGATTAAAAATTAAACTTAAAATTTTAAAGAAATCTTTCTTTGTACTCATCTCCTACGCAAGAACCTATTTATGAAATATGTTATCTCTAGGCCCAATGATCTGACTTGAGCCAAATTTAGAACAATTCTTAATTGTGCATTTTGCCATTTACACCAGCCTATAAGCATTAACACGCTAAAATATAAATATTATATAATATAAATAATTCATGAGAAAATTTCAATACCTGAAATGGGCTAGTGCATAGTACATGGGTTGCTTGTAAAATTCATTGGTACCAACATTTACAATGATGGGAGCATCTACAAAATTGCTCACCCAGTTGGGACCCCCTTGCATATCAAGAACTAAATTCCAATCAATCCAACCAATTGACCAGTTCAACAAATCCTAGATGGAAAAAACTAATTTCAGCTATGTGGACAACAGAATTGGGGCTTTTTAAAAAAAAATTTTTTTTCAGTTTCAAAAAAAAAAAAAAAAAAAAAAAAAAAAACCCTGTTTTAACCAGTTTTCAAATTTTTGTCAAAAAAATGTATTAGGAAAAAATATTTAATTTTCAAACAATAACAAAAAAGGAAACCAACATCAATGCCAAAGTCAAAATATTAATTTAAAAAAATTAAGGATTGGATATACATATTACTTACACAAAATAACGAAAATTCAACTAAAAATTTCAAATAATATTTTTATTATTTTCACTAATTTTAATTTCTAGGAAAATTGGATTTTAAAAAACTTAAAATATCCACTAAATCTTGTTCTTATTTTGGATACAATATTTCCTAAAATCAAAAATACTCATTTACTAGCTACTGAGCTTGGTTTTATAGTTTTCATGGCATCCAATATCAAATCTCAGTTCTTTTATTCCTTGCCTCAAATAATGAAAATTCAGTTTTCAGTGTCTTGGATTTTTCTTTAGGGTCCTCAAGAAACTCATGAATTGATTTTTCCCAAGCATTTTTTTAAAAAAAACATTGCTCTGATGAGTAGTTTCTACAATTTTCTCCTCATGAGAATCAGTTTCCACATTAGAATTAGGAAATATTTGAGACAATACATTTCCAGATAACTTGAAATTCTTGGTTTTTGTTACTAAAGAAAGTGCACTAGATTTCTCGCTTGAATTAGAAATGTTTTGGGGATTTTGCAAATATAGCATATGAGCTGTTAATTCTACTTGTCTTCTTTCTCGAATTCGTTCGTCTAAAGCATATAATAATTTCAAGCTGATTTCAGAGTTTAAATTATTTAATTCGTTTAACAGAAATTCAAATATACCTTCAGTTGTTAATGAACTAACACCTTCATTCATCACCTAAAGTCTTCCACAGCTACATAAATCGGCCCCAACTGATACAATACATTTTTATTTTTTGAAGAAGAATATTCAGGCTTGCTGGAAAATCGTTTTTCTTAAACTGGGTTTGAAAAGCCATCAAACCCTAAAAGGAATATCAATTTTGGAAAAAATACAAAATGATTAAGAATAGTTATAATTTTATTAAAATTTCTATATAGTATTAAGAATAGTTAGTTTCATGTTATACAAATGTATCAGATGAAATAATGTTTGTCGATAATTTTATCAATACATACTAATCAGATGCATATAAAAGATAGTTGTTTGACCATTTCATGTGAAATGTTCCATTTAAGAAAGAAAGATACAAAGTTTAGAACTATATATATATATATAAGGGATACTCATGAATCAGCCGTCCACCCCCAATCAATGATCTGATTTTGCTAATTTTTTATTTCAAAAAAAAAAAAAAAACCTTATGACCTCAATAGATGTTATCTGCCCTCCTCATTTCTGCATTTTAAAAAAAATCAAACTTCATAACATGTTCTCTAAAGGTAAATCCTACAGCAGAGCAACCAATCCAGACTATTTGATCGTCTTCAAAAACCTCTGGACCTTTATATATTACACTTATATATATGCCCTCCAGAGTTGCTGTTTGGACATACATTTCCTTATAGTAACTGAATTATAATAGATGCAATATTTAACTTGCTTTTAGTAAATATTTGTTATTATTTCATTTATTTCTTTTTGTGTAAATTTTGTAGATAACATTTTTTGTAAAAAAATTCTATTTTGATTGATTCTGGATGATGTTCTATTATATGGAAATATTGAAAACAGATGTGATTTGAATTTCAGAATTTTAATTTTAATTTGCTATGTTAAACTTAAAATTGCTTCAACAGTGACCGTGAAAAAAGAAGTAGAACTGATATGAAAAAATCGGTAAGAGAATTCACAAGTTACAATGATGAAAGAATCAGTTTCTAAAATTTTCATTTCATATCAATACTCATATCTCCTAGATTGTCATGCTCATATGAGTGGTCATGTATACCCTACCTATAGAGAAATACTGCAAAATAAATGACAGAATCCACAATTACAACAATTTAAATAGTTTTGCCAATTTTTCTTGACAACTAGAAAATTTTGTCATTTTGAAGCACAATTAACTAACCAAAATACTCTATCATTATTGTGTAAGTAAAATAAAACTTTTAATACAGCATTCTGATTATTAGGTTATTCTTGCAAAATCCAAAATGAATTTATGGAGAAACTTTGCAAAAGAACCCAGTTGCTGAGTTTGAGGCCTTTGCCTAAGTTACATTGTCAAATAACTCCAAAATTGAGGTGGAGGGAAACATAACTTTTGATATCATCATTAATTTTCATGTAGGATAAAAACTGGTGAAATTGGGACATTAGATGTTTAATTTAATAGTTGTGACTTGTAAATTCTATAAAGAATTTTCCTAACACAGAATATTAACAAAGACAATAATTTGGGGGTCTTTCTGTGCTTATTCTATGATTAAAAGATTCAACAAATGACAATGAATCAGGTGTCATTAACTTGAGTTAGAAATAAAATTTCTAATGTACTTATGTTATGTTAGATAATGTTTCATGACAAAATTGGTATAATAGTTCCAGCCAAGGACTGAATCTCTGATTTTACCAACTGTTTTAAATGTAAAGATTTTGAGAGAACAGCTAGTCTCTGAAAGTGGATGGTAATTCTTAGAAACAAAAAGATCCTTTGAACAAAAGAGATTAAATTTTTAAAGGGATTTTGCATATAAAATATTATCTAACAAATGCATATAAAAAGTTATCTAACAAATTACCTACATAGGTTTACATGAAATAGCATCAGATAGTGAAAATATATTATATAATAAAATTGACATTATTCATTTATCAATACAGTCGATTCCGGTTAATAGGACCACATCGGGACGCGATCATTTTGGTCCTAATAACCGGCTGGTCCGATTACACGAACATGCCCTATGTTACAAGACGAGACGTGCTATACGTAACATATTAAAATGTCATTATGACCTTTATTGTGCGGCACACGTGAACATACAAACAAGAACTACTGTTGCTTATGAACTTTATTCATTGAAAAATAAATTTGCAAACAAATTCTTTGAAACGATCTACACGATACTCAGCAAGCGAAGCACAATAAAAAAAAGTTCTTATTAAATTCAAGTCAACATTTGAAGAACTTACTACCGAGCTGCCCGTTCTAAGAAACAAAGGGCTTGCTCACCTCCCACTGGTTCTTTTCCCTTTCGGACTTCCTGTTGTACACAGGAGACTTGTGGCTTCTTTTTCATCTTCCCTGCCACGTTCTTTGGTCCGATTAAACGGAATTTCGGTTCAAATAAGGGAATAATATTAGGCTTATGTACATAGGATTTGTTTCGGTTCTTTAAGATTCGGTCCGAATAAGCGGCTGGTCCGATTACCCGGCGGTCCAATTAACCGGATTCGACTGTATTTTCAATATAAGGCAATCTATGCCAGTATCAGGCAACTGCCAATTAAATATTTCATACATCATAAATTTGTCTTTAAAAACTTTTTATACTGGCTTTGAAAATCAAAATGCTTATACTGAGTTGTTAATAAGAGAGTAGTTTCAACATTTTAAAATTCTTATTTATATTTTCCTTTTTAAATCCTATTTTTAATAAAACAACGAAATATTGTAAGTTCCAGAATTTGATAACAGATTAAAGTGAATTCCATGTGAAGTCCATTATCATTAGCACTGTATGTACTATAGCAATACAATTTCCAAAATTTAATAATAGATGACAATGAACCAATAAGAAATCCATGATTATTAGTGCTATGTGGTACTACTATTAAGACTTTGAAGGCCTTATCCCACGGTGAAATTTCGTCAGCATTTTTCCGTTTCTACCCTCAAAAACCAGTCAATCAAGTTTCATAATCAATAACTTTTTCTAACCAGCTAGTAAATGCCGTCAGAAATATTGTCCACAAAAGAAATTTAACCAATCATGTGAAACTTTGAAGTGACGTCACTTGTGTGACGTCACTTTCGTTGTCATTTGCTGATGGAAAATGCAGACGATATTTTGCTGTGTGATAAGGCCTTAAAACTAAAGAAGTAATTCACCACCGTATACTCAAATATCAAAGTTGATCTGGCCAGAAAAATTAACATTGAATTCTTACTATAGCTATTCAATTATTACAATTAACTAACATTGAATTTTAACAACTTACCACTCACAATATGATCTAACAGCATGAAATAAATCTATATACAACAATGATTAGATGGTATTAGATGAAAATATTGAAAAATATGTAACACAAATATTTCAAGCTGCATCTATGATACACTGTCAAATTTTCCAAGCCATAGCACAATATTTGGTCTCAACATATTATATATGGTCCTCATTTTCTACATAGTATGTATTTAGCTCCATATGACTTTTTTCTTTCCTTATTTGAAAACTGAACTGTAGGCCTACAGATTTCCTTCATAAAACAGTATTTCAAAAAAGGCAGAAGTTATGCTAAAGATGTTAATAAATGGATTTAGATGTTAACAAATAGGCATATATTCCACAATTAGTAGTTGCAAAAAATTTTAATAAATGGGCTGGTATAAAACTTAAAAGAGACAACTTCAAAACCAATACTATTGAACTGAATGTCCCCCAATGTAGAACAGATCCTCAATTCATTTACATTGATCAGATAGTAATCTCCTCAGAAAATTGAAAATTTGATTAATAATTAAGTAATACAGCCCATAAATTCAAATTATTACACCTTCTATTCCAAATTTTTTTTTCTCAAAAAAGTTTATTTGAAATTCTAAATCTACATCAGCAACTGCATATTAATAAACTCTTGTTAGCTATCAAACTTCTTACTTGCATCTTTTGCAATATTAATTAATAAAGCCATTACCTGAATGATATCATGGGCATATCTTTCACCTCTGTTCCAATTTCCTAAATCAGATTTTGGGAACTCCCAAGGGTAAGATCCTGTGCAGGCTTCTGTAGGCAAAAAGAAAAGACCAGGATATTTCTTTTGAGTAATATCCAGTAACTTATGAGGAAACAGATCTTCAAAATACCAGTGAAATGCAATCCCAGAGACATACTGAGCAGCATCTGGGTCGCTTAAGATCTACAAAATGAGATTGGTTGAATAAGTAGTTATTAAAAACAGCAGAATTTTGTTTGTTTAAAGTTGATATAACAAAAAGCAGATTTTTAAAAGCCGTGTCTAAAAATGCATATAAAATTAAAATTGTCAAATGAACAAATTTCATTTTTTATATAGGAAAAAATTTAATAAATATACACAATCTATAATAATAAAACACAAAAATGCCCATAAAAACATACCCACTACTTTGGTCTGCATATCAGATATGAAAATATTACCTTTTATTCTGGCAACAAGCAAATCAGACATGTTATAAAACTTAAGTTGTCTGATTTACTGATGTATAGATAAATCTAATCATGAATAAAACTACTAATGTGATTGTAAACTTCATATTTTATTTAATTTTTTTAGTCTGATTTATAGCAAAGGTCAATGAGTTGTGGCCAGTAATTAATATTATTTCATATTTGTTACTTTCATATTCTTATTTAAACAGTAACATACATTTTACAAAAAATTTTATTTATAATGATATTTGTTAATTCATAGAATTCTGGACCATTATTATTTACTTTTAATATTTTATTTAATATAAAGTATGTTTTACATCTAAAATGTACAAACAATTTTTTAAAACAATCAGTCAAAGTACATAAGATCTTTTATTACAACTTTCATTAATTAATTTGTGAAAATCAGATCCAAGATATTAGCAATAGAATAGCAGCTAATCAAGATAGATACATCTTCTAATCAATAAATAAACAATAAGAAATAAAATACTGCATTAACTTTTATATGTTTTCTTTTCCTTCTATTATAATTTTCATAAAAAATAAAAGAATACAGCATCTTAAAAACAACATTGTTTAACAAAACTCCCAAATAAATTATACTATTCACAATTAATGCATCAAAAGTATTTTTTAAGTAGAATTTTTCATTGATTTTTTAAAACAAATGTATGGTACAGCAATAAAACTCTTTTATAAATAAAATTCCTTACAACTCTTTCAGTTCCCATAACTAAGAATGAAAGGTATGGCATTTCACAAACAAATATAATTCAACAATGAAATATATCTTTTTACAACTTTAATACTTGATGTTGAATAAACCAAAATAAATTTGAATTACAGATGATAATTTAATGTTATACTAACCAGAGGGTGACCGAGCTCCGCTCGGAGAAAACAGGTGTCGAAGCTAACAATTGTGATTTATCAAAACAATACATGCCATAAGAAAATTTGTGAAACCATTGGTGAAAAGCTAACCGGTTAAAGTGCACCATTGTAAACTATTCTAAACAAAGTTAGAGTTTGGAAAGGGAACTATTCCATACAAAGGTAAAGTAAAGGCAAAGATTGAAGTGTGTTGAAGTTCAATATTTTTGACAAATTTATTTAGAAAAACCAAACATATATACATACATAAGAAACATATTATAAACCTATAACAGAATAAACATAAAACTTTATTAGTTCGCCAAATTGGCAGCACGTTACCGCTTGAAAATTTAAGTAGCCATTATGGCGAACTAATAAAGTTTGAAAATATCCTATCTGTAACTCCAAACTGCTCGACCGTAGCGCTTCAAAACCGGCACCAATCGATTCCTCGTGGCCAAAAACCCCAGACCCCCCAAGTTTACCGGAGTTTATTAATTCTGGGGCGATTTTCGACTTGACAACCATTCCTCGTATTATAGTATAAGATAGGAAAATCAAGGGGTAAAAGAAAATAAATTCAAACTATCAATGTATTCAACCAAAAACATAACCAATAAAACTTTTGAATTAGACACATTTTTGTATGTGACAAAATATGATAAGCAATTTATTTTAAAGAAAAAGATAATTTAATGAGTTAAATATAAGATATTTTCATGAAATATGAGATATTTTAATGAAACTTTCAATTCCTTTCAATGATATGTTCATTTATTAATTTTGAAATATTTCTTTTAAGGATATAAGTATCGATTGAAAATATAACACAATAATAATTAAAAGAATTTTTTAATTATTTTATTTAAAAACACTTATTGAGACAATTTGAGGGGGATGGGGAAGTTATCAACAAATAAACTCTTCCTAATTAAATACACCAAAGCAAATTGCTTTGATATAACTAAATAATGATATTTAAAACAAATTCAGGCCTTCAAAATATTATTTTTTATAGTAGCTAAATTTGGCAACCAGTAAGCTTATCTGAAATTTCAATTAATTTCTCATGCTACTTGAAATGCATGATTCACCCACCAAAGTTTTTTACAGCTTCAAACAATGATAAATATTAAAACAATATCAATTTAATAGAATTGCACCGATTTTGTTTATTGCATATATGAACATTTCTAACAGAATATAAGTTCCATGACATCATACAGTCATCATAAATTTAGTTAAATTTCCTTTTATCTTTTGAAATTAAGTTTCAATTTCTACTTCCTTATGTAAATAGTGCAGAGACTCTCATCCCAAGTTTTCAACAACAAAAGAATATATTGAGATTAAATATTCAATGATACAATGAAAATGATTAGAATTTCAGTGCAATGAAGAAGTATATTGTTGAAAGTTAAAATATATTTTTAAAATTTGTCAAAATTAGGAAAAAATTACACAGCAATTAAATTGGTATCATTGAAAAGACAATAGAAAAAATAAATTTTCTGCAATGATATAATTGGAAGTTATTGGATAAAAACATCAATATTTTATTAATTTTAAATTAATTGAAATTTTACAGTAATTGATATTTTTACCCTTAAGCATATTTAAGCCAAATTTGGTAATTTTAGATCAAATTATCTTATCTTTAAACACATTTTTTCCTTCATTTTTAGAAAGGATTGAATTGAGAAAACTTACCACATCTGCCCATTTGGGTAGAACAACACGGTTATCATCCCCAATCATTAATCTCAAATTATCTGGAGTGAAACCAGCCTTTGTGAGAGCAGGACCAAAATCTAGCTTTAAAAAATCACGCTGCAAGTCAGGTGGAAAACACATTGCTTGGAAAGGAAAATTTACTATACATCCATCTGTAGGCTCATTTTGTAATGTTAAACCCCACAAAGTTATATTGCTGGCACGGTATTCTTCTAGGAACCTGAGAAAGTTTTCAAATAAAAATAAAACGAACTACTTAATGGACAAATTATAAAGTTATAGGAAATTTAAATATGTAAACAGCAAAGCACATAATTGATAATTTTATTTAGAAACAGTGTTAGGAAAGTTGAGTTTCTAAAACTATAACTGTCATTCTAATTTTTATTATGACAGTTGATACATACTGATCTTTATAAAGATCAGTTCAAAAGCTTGTTGAACTGCTAAAGAAATCAAAACAAAATTGAAATCTTACAAAAAAAAAATATTTTTTATCATAAAAGTCCATGCAAAATATATTTAATGGCTTCATTACATCTATTATTTAAGGAAATACACAAGTGACTTTTAACCCACACAAAGGAAACAAATCACAGTATGCATTTTGAATTTGGATGTCACCTGCAGCTGTCATGGTATATTTACAGCTGATAATCAGACAAACCAAAACTGCAGAGTAAAAGCCTCGGCCACTATGTTACAGGATAAAGAAAAATGTCTAAATTCCAAATAGTTCCAATATAGCTGAAAATTTATAATATACTATAAAGGAGTACAATTAATGAATTGACTAATATACATAAATTACATAGAATATCTGTGATTTTTTCCCGGCTTATATGAATACTTATATATCTTATTCATATAGCATAAATTTATAACAGAGCTTTCACTATCTAAATTAAATGGGACCAGAACCACCCCCCCCCCAAAAAAAAAATCAACATTTTTGGTTTTGATTTTGAATCAACAAAAATTTGAATTATGTGATATTATATTAATAGAAATTCGACACATATATGCAAATGATTAAATTTGAGTTAAAATGGTTTTAATAAGTCATTCTATATACATATAGCGACATCAAGAAAAAATTATTATTATAATATATTATCATATTATGTAATTTAGTGATATACACTGCATGCTTTTTACCTCACAAGATAGTTAGCCCAAGCTTTATAATATTTTCCCCCAGGACTCCCTTTGATGCCACCTTTTCCATTCATGGCATTATTAGTCTTCATCCATCCTGGAGCACTCCAAGGAGTTCCAAATAGAACCAAATCTTCCTTTATTAGATTCATGGCTTCTTTAATAAAAGGAATCTAAAAACATTATATATATCACTACATATAACTATATAAATTGCTGCTTTATATATATATATTTATAATTTTCACTTCAACAATACAATGTGCTTCTCTCTCTCTCTCACCTTTTTTTTTTGCCCTGGTTTTAAACAAAAGTGGAAATTTCTTTATCTCTTATCAGATATTGTTTAAAATGTACAGGTAATGAGTGAAATTTGAAAAAATACATAGTAATTCTGGAATCTACTTCTATCTAGTCAATCCTCTCACAAACAAATATATATATAATTAGATATTACTTTTTCCGTTATAAGAAAAGTTCAGAATATTAAATAATCTTGCTCTACATTTATTTGGAAATTCTTAAAACTCATATGATATTTTAAATCAAATTTATGAAAATCATTTCCAATTCTTTGCCCACTGTTAGAGAAAGAATGGGTGGTAGCATAAATAAATAAAAAATAATTGTTCTAGTTAGCTTGAATGTATTATTAAATCTAATTCGTCATTTATTTAACATCCATTTGAAAAACGTTACAAATTAAATCAAGCGAAAGGTATGAATTTAAGAAAAGAGTAACTCAAAGTGAATTTGATCTAAAAACTGAACAAACTCATGAAAAAATGATTTATCATGTAATATTGTTCTGAAACAATATAAATTATTATCCAGACACAATTAAAATGCTTTCAAAAATGTAACAAAAATTCATCAATAGAATTAAAATGCATGTCAATTAAAAGATTATTTCCATGAATTAATATTTTCCAGAATAGTATCTTTTGTTTTCCCTTTATTAAGAATTGAAAAACTTATTAAATAGCTCTATCAAATATTATGTATCAGCACTTAAAGAAAATATCTTTCTGTTTCCCATACCTTTTTTATGGTAATTCAAAATTTATAAACAAAGATTCCATAGAAATAATTTTCTTCAGATTAAGTTGTTAAGAAATTGCTTTAACTGTACAAAAATATGAATAAATAATCAATAAATATAAAGGGCTTCTGAAAAGATTCAGGAAAATAAAATATGTTTGTGTTCGGATTTAATGAAAACCATGATTTGTGTTCATACATTTTATTCTGTTATCTATAAAGTTATTCTATTATTTATTTAATATCCATAGCAATACAGAAAAACAATTAATTACCTTTACACAATATTTCTATAATTCATGTCAAATATATAAAATTCCAATATTACTAAATTTTAAGATGGCTTCTACAATTTGAAAACATTTGTTTTTTTTTTATGAAATAATTAAGTACAAAATTTGATTTCTTAATATTCTTAGTAAAATATAACAGTTTCAATTTATTATAAAATGCAGGGAGGGGAGGAATAGGAGTACTTACTTTATAAGTAAAATCTTCTTTTGCAAGTTTAAAATATGTTAAATTAAAATCGCCAGGAACATCGTCATAAGAATAAGCCTTTGTTGAGAAATCACAGCTAGCTATGGGTATTCGTCCCATATTGTATTCAAGTCCTAAAGAAAAAAATAAAAACACATTTAAAAAAAACAAAGTGGAATTTAATGCTTAAAGATTCAATAGATGAAAAACAATTAGTTTACCTAAATAACCAAAATGATTAATAATTAACATATACTTTCAATTTTTCCTTTATATTTATGGTATATTCTAAATTATCAAATTATAAACAGAGATTGCCAATCTTCAATAAATCTAAATATTAAACAGATAAATAAAAAATGAGGGTAATGGTAAATTTTAAGTAAAGCATCCTTATCTTTGATTTGAAAACATCATGGGAAAAATAATTCTTTAATTCACTGTACACTGATCAGGCTTAAGCAAGAGGCGTAAAGTTTGATGCAATTAACTAGGAAGAAAAATTCCAAACTATATATAGTTCCTATCAATGATTCAATACACTTTCTATCAATTACCATCATATCAATTGAAGTAAGTAAATGTAAAAAACTACACTGAGTTCCAGCAGCAAAAGATAAGGAAGAAAAAATGCAAGAGCATCTTAATAAATTTAAGTGCCCTAAGTAAATTGATACCCTATTAGAACCATACCAAGAAATTTAAGTGACTATGAGCCAATGAAAACATCTAGTTAATAATAAATATAATATTATTTTACCATATTTGAAACTATAAATAAAAATGTCTTGATTCAAAATTAAAATAAAACTGATGCAGTAAATTATCCAGCATTCTCAAATATATAATGATCCTGGATCACAGCTTAATTTATATTAAATGCAGTTATAAAAGTTGATATCATATCTCTATGTGAAGATCTGCTTGCATTTTATAGGGCAGATTATTTTGATATAATTGCAGAACCTCATTTGATATAAATATAATATTAATTGTTAAAATGTGTATCTTGACTTTTTTTGAAACTCAAATTCATTGTAAATTAAATAAGAGCTTTGTACTTTTTACTGATAATTTCAAAAAATATCATTGCTCAAAAATAAATTTCTAAATGGGATCTCCAAAGTGGTTAATTTTTTAAAAAAAAATTCTAATTTTTAAAAAAAAAATCTAATTTTTTAAACAATTTTATCTAGAATTATAAAAATATTCTGCATTGTTAAAATGGAAATTAAATCTCTACTGAATTGAGGAAGGAATAAGAGGGGTGCACAAAAGAATATACATACGCATACACATTTTTTTAAAGAAATTTGTTATTTATTTTATCAACCTATTACTAGCTGCAATGCCTTTTTTTTTTTTTTTAACTTTCTTATCGCCAACATAATATCATTTTCTTAACTTTAAATTTACAATTGGCATTGTAAAAACTAGTAAGGAGAATACTAATCTAAAAGTTTTTTATTAAATTATTAGACTTAAAAATAAAATTGAACATCAAATATAAACTTCCTTTCTTTTCAACCAATACATCAATAAATACATATTCATTCATTTTCAGCAACATGCATATTTTTAAATTAATGAATTACCAGTTTTAGAAAAGTAACTGCTCATGATCTTTTTTTGCAGTTGAGGAGTCACTGACTTTATATTGATTCCAGTAGCATCAGTAAATGCTCCACCAAAACCCAGAATAAATTGATAAATATTTGATCGATTAACAGATAACACAGGGATACCTAAAATAAAAATGAAAAAAATTTGAAACTTTTAGCAGAATATTTTTAATGTTGAAGACCAAAGGTAGAATATTTTACTAAATAAAAAAAAAGACGTTAATTTTATAAGGCTAGTAATCAGTTTTTCCAAAAAATATCAAAACAGCAAAATAAAAATATAATTTAAAAAAAAACAGACAATAAAAATGTTTTTTTAAAAATAACACTTATCACATTTTAAATATATGTTATTTATGAAAAATAATCAACAAAGGAAAAGAAAATAGGTAAATTATGTTATTTTCTACAAATCTATAAATGTATGTAAAATTTCATCTGATTTACACTTCCTAAAATCTAAAGTTGTTATTTTTAATTCTTTTGATTAATTTTTCTTTTCTAGCTTTCGATTTCATTTCATTTTTTCCTTTCAGCTGGTTTTAAAACTGATTATTGAGTAGATTTAAAAGTCTGATTATGTTTTCTATGCTTTTATTCTAATTTAAATGCTTTACTAGTGCCAAACATTTATATTTAATCTGTCAGTCCTGCATTAGATAATTTAAAATCAATCCTTCATCATTTGAAGTGACATCTGATCTTCCAAACACAGAGTTTTGTATTCTGTTTTGACTATCTTTCCATCAAATTACTTTTACTTTTAAAGTATCGCATATATATATATATATATATATATATATATCCTTGCTCTCAATTTATGTGTATATCGATTTATCAGACATTTGCATTACATAAGTGTAAATGTCTGATAAATATCTCCACAAAACTATTTAATTCAGTTGATTTTTGATTTCAGTTTTTCTATCCATCAGTTTAAAATTAATAGTACTAAAGTAGCAACAAATCTTACTAATTCTTTGATTTTTAACCAATTAGAATTACCAACTTGGTGTAACAAAACCTTTTCCAGAATTACTCTTTGTTGAATAATAATTTTTACATTTTTAATCCCTGCTCTCAGTTTATGCATTAATTTTTGACATAGTCTAATTAATAAGTTGAATATACCTGAAAAAAATAATTTTTTAAAAAAGAAAAGAAAATTAATGATTAAATAGAAAAAAGTTTTAACATTTGATCAGTGCTCTAAGCTTTATTACCTTTATAGTATCTCGCATAGGAAGCTTTCTGACAGTGCTTTTCTAATCATGTGCATTAACGCAAATCTTTTTTCTCTTATAAAATTTTCTTAAATTAAAAAGTACTTGACATTGGTAAAAAAATTTCATAACAATATATACAATCATTACTAAGCAACAGATCATTGAAATTTTACTTATAAATGTCAAAGTTAATCCTATAGAATTAGCCCAAGACTGGTTAGTATTCAAAGTAGTTTGAATGGAGATTATCATTGATAGTGAAGACCTAATGACCATGAACTACCAGTCACATTTACAGATCATAACTGATCCCTGCATACCATTAATGTGGGCTAATTTTAACCTGCACCATTACTACACATACCAGACAAAAGTCTACTTATGCATACACAGAAAGTTCTCCTCTTTGAATTTGTAATGACTTCTGGTGAAATTACATAAAATAATTAATATGATTCTTTTGAAATTTAACTACCTAAAATATTTTCTTGGTTAATTTCAAAAGGTTTAGAAATCATAACCTTGTAAATTCATTTTCATTATAAAAATACTTAAAATATATTAGTTGCAAATTCAAAATATGTAACAATCTTTGAGAATTTTAATATTTAATAGTGTAAAATATTTTATTATCACAGAATTCAAAAATAAATAAAAATAACATATTTAAAAAAGTACTTTAAAAATTATTGAATGAAGTTAATATGAAATTTATATATGCCTAACATGTTTAATAGTTTTAACTATTTTTTTAAAAATTAAGTATTCAAATAATTCTTAAAATTTATAAAATAAGGACATATTCTCCACCTGGATCTGCACTTTTAGAAAAGTTCAATACAGAAGGTTGAAATCGAGCACCACTTTTATTGGTTTCATAAAGAGCTGCTTGGTTTGAAGCAACCTCTGGCACAAGTGATAATTCATCGCAATAAGACTCATCACAAACACAAACGATATTGTGATCACCATAGGCACGAGGTTTGCAAGGACTGGATTGAACACCTAAAATATTTTATAAAAGTATAAAAAATTTCTAGTTGTATACATGATAGGTTTCAAGAAATGCATTTAAACAGTTGTGTATGAAAAATTCAAATCTGTGAAATAATAATTACACTCAAAAAAGTTAATCATAACAGAAATAACAAAAAATATGAATATCTACGTAATTGTTTTATTTAACTATGGTGAGATTTTTCTCCACATTTGAATTCATTTACTGTCCCAAATGTATACAAATTTTTATTTGAAGGATAAAGCCTTTCCAAATAACAGATTAACTTTTAGAATGCAGAATTAATAAAAGTTTTCATTTTTTCTAACAAAAAAATATAATATGAACATAAACAAAAGAGATTAATGCCATTGAACTTTTGATAGATTATTGTTATAATTTGGAGCAGCATAAAGGATTCATAATTCTTACTTATAATTGAATGAGAAGAATAATACCCGAACCCCTATATCTTTTCTATAGAACACCAGCAATGAAATATATATATATATATATATATTAATTTTGAAAGCAGAATTTTTAAAAATTAGCTGTTATTTTTTTAATTCAACAAATTCACCAAATATTCTCAGGAAAAAAAAAATTTGACACACAATTCTTTGCAGGGCCATAAATTAAGAACCTTTAAATAGTAGATGATTATTTCCTCTTTCTTGTTTAAAAAACTTTAATACACTATGTACCATGCCTTGCAATGGTAATATTTCACAGAGGGCTAATTTGCATGCAGGCATTTTCATTGCATTTTAATGAACAACACTACAATGGATGTTTTATATTGTTTGAAGGGAAATACTTTTTAAGCATGGTTTTTGCATATGTAAATTAATAAAATATGTAGGTACCGCATCAGACATATATGGGAAACATTTTTTTAAAAAGCTAAAGAATGAAAAATAATTTAACCAAGTCATATATGACAAAATACATAGGATGTCAAATGAATGTGAATTACAAAAAACATATAGTGGATATATAATGTGTTAACTACTTTTTTCCCCTGTCTTATAATAAGTTACTTTAATAGTCAAAATTAACTCATGCAATTAATATGAACATTCATAACTATTTAAATAACAAATTATAATGACTACATTGATTAAATATAACTATTAAAATTTTATAATTGAACTAGTTTTTACATTTAATGAATTTAAAATACTTTCAATAAATGCCACATTGATGTGCACTATTTTTAATTCTTGTTTAAGCTAAAAGAATTCTATCTTCATATCAATAATCATCTATTTTATATCAAAAAGAGCATTATATAAAATATTTATAAGATAATTAAAAATAAAATGTTTACAAATAAATTATTTAATTTTTTTTACATTTTTTTATAAAAGCCAATTTAGAGAAACAAGTTAAAAGAATATTTTATTAAAGTTAATTTTAGGTTTAATTACTCAATTGATTTATCTCATCTTTGCCAAACCTCATTTTTTTTTCTTCTGAAATTTATTCTGTCAAAACACTTTAAAATTATTCCCTGAGGCTCAAAGGTGTCTTGTGATAGACACCAGACCTGTAGTTTCTTTTTTATCTCTGTAAGAATAAACACTAACTAACAATCCATGTGCTGATAATAGTTCTATATTTCAGAGTACAAAGCCCTTAAAAGAGTATAGCAGCTTCAGAATTCTAAAACTCCATGCTGTACGACTGAGAAATAGGATAAAGTTAAATGTTTCTACTTTTTTTTTCTATTTATACTACTTAATTCATTTCCTTGCTTTTTGACTAATTTAAATTATGTGATTGAGATATTTTATCAAAACATTAAACTAAGCTTTAAGAAATATACTGTATCATAATTGCCAATTCAGATATTTTGATTTAAAACTTTTAATAAGTGTTACATGGTCCATATCTTATGGAATATTACTTCCAATGCTTTTCAGCAACCAATATTATGTTAAAAATAAAAATATACATTTTGGAGTGTTCCAAAAAGCTAGTAAATTTTGCTTCCTTTGAAGAAAATACATATAAAAAAAATCTATGGATGTTGATATTATTTGATATTACTGCTTGTTCCCAATTTTCACAGAAATGTTAGGTCAAACTTTATGTGCAACATAAAGAATAATTTAATTTGAATATTTCGTAATGTGGCAGACTTTAGAAAAAACAGTAAAATAAGAATTTTTTTTTAAAAAAAAACCACTTCGACATATATATCAAGTTTTGTAAATTTTGAAAATATTAATCTTCAATTCAAGTTGTGAAAACATATCTTCAGTGTGAAAACATATCTTCAGAGACATGATTTTACATATAAAAAGATTTCTCAAATATTTAAATTATAAATTTTGGGAATGAAACATATTGAAAATACGTACCAGCATAAAATAAAACAATAAGAAACTGGCATAGAAGAATATTGAAAACCATGCTGCTTAAGATTTTTCATTCGTTTAACGAGAGAATTATCATGGTAAGATTAAGTAGATTCATTTATGCGTTATCTTTTTTCACTTATCCAATCGATGATACTGACGTGTGTACCTGATAAAAATTTGAAAATGTAGGTATACATTATAAGCTAAGTAGATGTTTTTTTAAAAAAATCAAAATCAATCGATGTCGCGAAAACAATGCCCATATCACTACTTAGTCACTTTTCGTTTTATCTCTAATGTTTTGATGAATCACACGTGTTTTGTTCAAACACACACAAAAAACTGAAACCGGTGCTATTTTGTGTTTGCAATGCGTGCTTGTACTAGAGTTACCGTATAAAAATAATTAAAAAAAACAACTATAATTCTTTTCCAAAAAATTTTATTTTATAAAATATGCATTTAATTTTTTACCATCTATTACATAAAAAATTATTACTTTTCGATAAAGATAGTACTGCCTATAACTTTTTGACCATTATTCTTTGTTTTATCGATACCGCAACAACTGGAAACCGAAAGCGAACGGATGTGATTTTCATCCCAGGAATTTGTCCCGTCATGTCATGTGATTTTTAATCAGGAGTTATCTGGCTTGTGATTATGAATTGGTGAAACATTATTCTTTCTTCTCTGATCATAGTTTATTCAAGTTTTGGCAAAAATCTTGAAGAAATCGACATTTTACAAGATGAAATTAATCCTTTTGTGTTGTGTCTTATTGTGTTCTTTCGAGATTTTTCTAGCAGAGAGATTGTTTAGGTATGCTTTTTGGAAATTTTTCGGTATAATTTTATATTTGTCACGTTAAAAAGAATCACTTTTAAATCTTAACATCTGACAAGATAAGATAGTTTTATTAACTTTGGTATAAAGATAATTTTGACTATTGTTTATCATCGATAATTTTCGATTAAGAAATTGTGTAAAGCAATAGCATTTTATCTATCAGAAAACAAATACAATACTGATTCTTTGTTTTAAAGTTAGTCTTGAAGTGCTTATCAAGCATATATTTTACTTGACTCTAATCGGCTATATCTGATTCAAATATTTTTCTTTAAGTATTTTAAATTCAAGAAGTAATGTTATATATTTTACAGTTAACCACTGCTTTAATTTTTGTCAATTTTTTTGGTATTAATAAATCATTTCTCATTTTACAAAAATTTAATTTAGATGTTTATCAGATTTTACTGATTTATAATAGTTCATTCATAGTTACTGCTTGTTTTATTTAATTTTTTATTTGTTAAAAATTGGTAAAATTTACTGCATGTATCCACTTTGATTGGAAATCCATATTTTTGAGAACAGTTTTTTTTTTTTATCATATCTCCTATTCTAACAATACTACCTTTCATAATTTTGAATTTATTTAAAGAGATAGTTTTATTCTAACACAATATATTGAAAACTGATACAGCATCAACTATTATTTTTTAAGTGTGTGTTTTGAGTGGAAAATGTATGCTTTTTCATCCATTTTCATTTACATGAAAATAATGTATATTATAGCCTAGATGTAATTAAAACTGCCAACTTTGTTCAAATAATTGTTTGAGAATAAGTATTTAATTCTTAATAGTCATTAATATGTTATTAGTTGTATTAGAGTGAAAATTAAACTGAATTTTAACTAATAAATTTTAATTATCAACATATTAGTAGAATTTTTATTGTTTGTGAAATTATGTTCCCATCAGTTTGGATCTGATTGTTAAACTAATTATGAAAATTTTTTAAAAATTAACTATTAGAAATAATTTTCATTTGCTTTTTTTGATTTTATAACATGAGGCTTCTTAACTTCCCTCCCCCCCCATTTATTATTTGAAATGCGAAACTATGTATAGTTCATTTGAATGCTATTTTTTAAGATCATTTCTGTGAAAAATCACTGTTGAATTAATGATTAATCATTTTAAATACAAGCAAAAATGAAATTTAAGTTTATTATCAAACATCTCTATATTTTGAATATTATAAAGTTAGTTGCATATAAATAAAGTCAACTGATGACATTTAATATATATATATGTATATTAACAATTATGTTTAATACTAAAAGAGTTAGATGATTTGTTACTGTCCGTAGATTATAATTTGACATTGTTGTAATAATTTTCTTTTTATTCAGGTAGAAAAATTCTCACCAGAATTGTAAAGTGTCAGTTAAATAATTTAAATGTAGAACTGGGGAATACGTACTCAAAATATGGTTATTTGTTTAATCAAAAATTTGCTTTTATACATTTAAAAAATATTGATTCTGTAAAATTTAAATTATCATTGTACTGTTATAAGCTAACTGTATTTTTAGATAATATTAAATTATTAGTGAAATGTATTAAAAATAGTTTATAATCTAAAAAAAAATTAGAATTAGTTTATAAATTTTGTCTGTATGAATGTTAGCAAGCATAATGAGTAAAATAAAATGTTAAAAAATAATCTTTATGATGAGTAAAGCTTCACAAAACAAGTGACAAAGAAATATAATTCTGCTTACTTTGTAATTTTCTATACAATTTAATCAACTAATTCTTTATTTGCTGAAATATAATTAATTTTTATTTGATGGAATAATTTTTGCTTAAATTATTATACTGCGGGTGCACTGAGAATATGTTAGTTTTCTTAATTAATGTACATGAAGTGAAATAGCTATCCTTATGTTTTTTTAATGGTGGTTTGTATTATTTTTATTTCTCTGTAGAATCCCTCTTACTCGTATACAGTCAGTACGACAGCACTTTCATGAAGTTGGAACTCCTATTAAAGTAGCTGCTCCTCGGAACCATCTATTAGGCAGTGGACCATTTCCAGAGCCTTTATCAAATTATTTAGATGTAAATAAATTTAATTATCTTATTGCTTACTTTTATATCAAATTTTATTTATTATGAATTTTAAAATTTGAATTGTCATGTGTATGTTCTTTCTTTTTGCATTCTAAAAAGTGCATTTATTTTTCATTGCAATTAAAGGAAAACTTGTCCCTTTTTTTAGTATCACCTTAAAAATTAATTCTTTAAACTTGTCTTGAATAAAAGTTTCTTTTTAATTTAATTGGTTTTTGAATTTTTATCAATTTCTGCGCTAATAATGTATAAAATTTATGTGTTCAGAACTTTCTAAAAGCCTTGAAAATTAAATACAGTGAAACCTCGTTATAGCAATATTTTAGGGACCAAATAAATATATTGTTGTAGAGAGGCATATTGTTATATCGAGGGCCCACATATTTTGAGCATTTAATAAGAGTTTTTTTATTATTATTATTAGTTTAAGGTGCATAACATACTACTTTTAAGTCTATGTTTAGAAGAAATTAATTTGTAAAATACTAATAATAGTGGTTTAAATACTAAAAAAATAAATAAGATAAGATAAATTCAGAAAATAAGCACAGAAATATTCACATGCCTGAAAACACTTTTTATTGAAAATAATCCAATATTTTTGTTTGTTTATTCATTTTTTTAACTGTTAAGTTCACCAATACTGTATGCATTGAGTCTAGTGCACGAAAATGTTCTTCATTTGTCGACGGAAGGCTTGAAAAAAATGTCCGTAGAGAATTCACAGATTGAAGAGCTTCCTGGGATGACAATAAGGACTGCGATGGACCTGTATTATCATCATCATCTTCATCATTGTTTCCTATCTCATCAGTAATTTCAGAGAGAATATCTTCTTCAGTAACTCCTGCGAAAACCATAAGATCATCATCTGCTGTTAAATAGTCTTCTATACTAATTCCAAACTTTTTACCCCTTCTTTCTTCAAGTTAGGATATGGATTTTTTGATGTGCAAAACACATTCTTGATCATCTGAGAGATCATTGTCTATGGAATTTTCATTATCATCAGATTTCTTATCTTCCATAACACAAAGACCAGCCTTTTTCCAGCAATTCCGAATGGTTTTTTCTGTTACTTCCCAACAACTTCCACAATATCCACAATGAGTCTTAATAGACGGAAAAAATAACAAAAGAAAACGAAAAAAAAAAAGCATTTGAAAATCAAAATATTATTATTAAGGGAGAAAATAATACTGAAATTTAGATTGAAAAAATCGTTTTACAGAGGTTTATTGTTCTAGAGAATATCGCAATATTGAGGGGAGATTAACATTAGTTTATATGCAAAATCACCGGGACCACAAAACATTATTGTAGTAGAGGGAGTTATTGTTGTATCGGGTATCGTTGTAGCGAGAGTTTACTGTATACAGTAGTATAAACCATTTTCCTCTCCCCTCATAAAACCAATATCTAATGTACAAGTTCAGTTCCACACCTATATTGAGATCCAGAAGAACTCGGTATTTTGTGTCGTAATGTGAATTTTAGGAAGACCTAGAAAATATGATTATATTACTGTAACTTGAACCAATCAAAACATTAAGCATAAAGCTTTAGATATTTTTATTCATTTCTAACATTTCTGCTTTTAATAGTTTCTTAAATAATTAAAATTTGAAACAATGAAAAATACTTTGAGGTGTATCTTCAACATGCAGGATGCAAAATTTTAAAACTTTATTTCCAGCAATCTTGTATCTTTCTTTAATTTTTATTTATAGCTTATTGAGAAGTTTGTCTTTTTATAATTTCTAAAACTTATTCCGTATGGATTTTTTTTTTTTTTTTTTTTTTTGAAAAAAAAGAAAGAAAATAACTATAAAATTTTAATATTAGCATATTATCAAGCTATAATTTTTCTTGAAAATATTTTCATATTGAACAACAATTTGTATGAATTCTGAAATATGCTTTTATTCAAAAGCTTATCATTAAATTAAAAATTTATTATTTTAGGCTCAATACTATGGACCTATCAGCATTGGAACTCCACCTCAAACTTTTAAAGTTGTATTTGACACAGGTTCATCAAACCTATGGGTGCCTTCTAAGAAATGCAAATGGACTAATGTTGCCTGTTGTAAGTTCATTTATATCTTTTAAGACATAATTTATTAATTAATCATAATCTCTTAAATTTTTGAATATTAATTTTTTTTTTTTTTTGCATATTACTTATATTAGATGTATTCAATTTTTATTAGATTTTTAAATGATTTGAATACCATACAGGATATTTAATAAGCTAACATAATTTTAGTGCTTCACAACAAATATGACAGCTCACAATCTAGTACCTACAAAGCTAATGGAACCTCCCTTGAAATCCGGTATGGAAGTGGAAGTATGACTGGTTTCCTCAGTACAGATGTGGTTACGATTGGTGATTCAAAAGTATGTTCTTAAACATAGCACTGTGTATTTTTTTAATCCAGATATTGTATTTCTCCTGTTAATTTTGTTAAGATTATTCCCATAATCTCTTTAAATGTTGCATTTGTATTTTAAAACCTTGTTTGTATGGGAGGGAAAATTGACTAAAAAAATATTAATTCAAATAAATGTTGTCAACTGAAAGTGATATTTTAGCTAATATATAGTATATAATATTTTTTAAATTTCAAATTTATATTTGAAGATTTCTATTGTTAAATATTTCTATTTTACTTGACCATATAATTAATTTATTGATTGTCTACATTTATTATTGATATATGCAAAGAACTTAGATTGAAATATATTTTATTTTTGCAAATCTTTTTATGAAAATTAACTTTTGAATATACTAATAACTAAATATGTTATTGTAAATTAGTTTATATGAACTAATATCATTTCATATTATGTTTCTAAATGTTAAGAAATAAATTGACATGTTCATGTGTGATTAGCTTAAAAGTTTTCAGCTTTATTCCTTAAAAAGTGCCTCAATATTGCTAAACTTAAATATCAGTGTTATTCTATAAGTGAGTTATTTCTAAGATTAGGCTGAAGTTCTGCTGAATATATTTATATTACAAATTTTCTGAAATTCTGTTTTATAATTTTCTGTGAATTTTGATTTCATCGAGATAATTATTTTACTTATAGATTATGGACCAGACATTTGGTGAAGCTGTGACTGAACCTGGTTTGGCTTTTGTTGCTGCAAAATTTGATGGTATCCTAGGATTAGGATTCAGTGCTATTGCTGTAGATGGAGTGGTTCCTGTATTTGACAATATGGTGAAACAGAAACTGGTTGAGAGACCCGTTTTCTCATTTTATTTGAATCGGTAAGTTTTCCTTTTTGCATTTATTTACCAATTTAATTAGAATATTGCAATCTTTTTTGCTGTATCTCTAAATTTTATGTAATAAATTTTTAAAAAGAAAAAAAACCCAATAGAAATAGAGCTAGGAATTTAAGTTTTTGTAACTATAGTTATATGACTATCTAAATATAGTTATTACTGATATACAGATAATTTAAAAAAATCATAACTTAAGAAATATGCTGTGTTTGAATTAATGCATAAAAGGACAGTATTTCATGCAAAAATATACCCCTTAAGAGAAGAAAGATACCATTCTCTTAACTCTTTGTCCTGCGGTGATTTCTGATCGAAACCAAAAGCTCTAAAATAATGTAATAATTGGCTGTAGATGTTAGCACACTAGTTAATATTTTCCTTACATACAAAAAAAAAAAAAAAAAAATGCATCATTTCTAATGCTTTTTCTCAGTACATTCAACTTTTTTTTTTTTTTCAGCAGGCAAAACACAAACAAAATAAAAATGCTTTCATAAATTTGTTGTATGAAAGCTGTTTGCAACATACATATTTTTTTCAAATCAAATTTTAAAAGATAAGCTCTTTATACTTCTTTTTAAGTAATTTCAAAGACATACCACCGTGCACCTACAGCATGAGATTCTCTACCATTTGAAACATGATAGCAAAACAGATCCCCTGACTCCCTTAGTCAAGTGGCTGATAATTTTTGGGGGGTTTGCTATGTATTCTGTGGATGAGGAATTTATTGACATTTGAGTATGCTTTATTCAAATAAGATGGTTGAAAATTACACTTTTTAGTTGCCTTTTTCCTGTATAAGAAAGTAACCAGACCATGGGGATGTTAACTATATTTTCTAATACAGTGTAATTTTTTAAATGATTCATGTAAATTTTATGTTTCTTCATAATTTGAATACTGTAGTTATTGTCTAAATGCTATATAAATAACTTGTCATTTTTAGCTTTATTTGAGGGTTACTTGTTATTAAAATTGTTTATTTTTCTTTTAGAATTTTTTTTCTGTTATGACTGTATAAGTAGATTTGTTGATAATTTTGTATGTTTTTGTACTTCTATAAATAAATAATGAATAATTATGTTGCAAAACGAATTTAAAAGTATTAATTATTCATACAAAGAATATGTCCTAGATGCATGGTAGTACTCCAGCACCCCCAGTGGTGGTATCCTAGTGGATTGCACCACCCCCAGGTTGGCGCAATCCACTATAAAAAAATTTTAAGGTATTTTCTCTTCCCTTGGACCCTAAACATATCGATTAATTCCGTAATTTAAAAAAAAAAAATTGAAAATTTATTTTTGTGCATGTCAAAGGGTTAATGGATATCTTAGATGAATACTGTGTGAATTCAGCATTGGCTCAAATAGATGCTGTAATATCAATTTGACCAACTTCCTTAAAAATTTGATTATAGGAATGTCTTTGATCTCATCGATAGAAACAGAAGAAGCATGCTGGGGACAATATTAACTACTTTTGGAAGTACATATGAAAGAAGTTTTTAGCAGTGTACTTTAATTATTTTATTAAAAAGAAAAAATAGTTTTTAGAATTTACTATTTTAAAAATGTGGGCTATCATGTATGTGACACTACTTTATACATATATGCATATATAATATTTCATAAAATAGGCAATTAACTGATTGTTTAATTCCAAAAATTAACTTATGTAGAAGTGATTGAAAAATCAGTAAGATAATTTCATCCTTCTGATGTGCAATTAATCAAGTTATAAAGTATACAACAGATTTATCTTCAAAGTATAAATACTATATTAAAAAATTAAGATTGAAGTGAAATGCATAGTTATAGTTCCAATTAACTTCTGGATTGAAGTGTCATCTCTTAAGTGAGATTGAATTTAGTTTTTCAACTAAAATTTACAAAAGAAAACTTTATTCTTTGAAAATTTTTAGAAAATATATTATTTTTTGTTGATATCTTAGATGCTCTTTTTTTTTTTTTTTTTTTTTTGAATTGCTGCTGTTTTGGATTTGTTGCTGTCCTCCATTTTTTATACTTGCGGTTGTTTGAAAGATGCATATCATTTCTGGGAAATTTTTTAACCTGTAATTTTCAAATTATTAATAAATTTATTGAAATATATATTATGCTTGCATTATTTTTATAAATTCGAGCATTTTAACTGCTTTTTAGGCATGAAACAGATCTTATATATTTTTAAATACACAAAACATTATTTCTGTTAATATTAAACCAGATGCTAATATGACTTTTTGAAGAATTATCTTTTATTAATTTCAAAATGTATAAAATCATTTTTTTAAATACTGAATAACAAATAATGCAAGGAGATAAGGGATCATTGAATTGAAAAACCATTTAAATAGATGCTTTGCATATTAAGTATTTTATAAATGAATAAATTTATAAATGTTTTATGATTGCTTGTGATTATCTTTTAAAAACTGCTCAGTTTTAGTTCATATATTACATTATTATATTTTTGTATCAAGAATTTTTTCATTATTCTGCCATATTTGCTTTAAAAAGAATTTCAAATTGTTTCAGTAATATAGAAACAAAAATTGAAATGAATATTTGAGAAGTAGTAATATTATTAGCACAATTTTTTTTAAGCTTTTGTCTATCAAAATTTTATTTACAAATAAATTATTTTATCTCATTGTTAGTTCTTTTGTGCTGTCTTAGAAATTATATGTATGTTTCAGTGATCCCAAATCTAGTGTAGGTGGTGAAATCATTTTTGGTGGTAGTGATCCTGATCATTATAAGGGTAACTTCACTTACGTTCCTGTTGACAGAAGAGGTTACTGGCAATTTCCCATGGACGGGTAAGAAGAATTCTCTCAATATAGATCATTTTTAAAGTTTATTATATATATATCTATATATATAATAGAGTTATTAATTATTTAGAGAATTATATTTTTTTAACCTATTTGGCATATGCAGCAATCGGGTTAGTATGACCCAATTCCGAAAACTAACCTTTTCTTTTGTAATAAATGGCAAGTACCATTTAGGAAATGGTTTAAAAAGTAGTAATGTAAGTTTAAAAAATAGCTATTATAATTTAAAACATCTATGGAAGTGACAAAAAATTATGTGAAATTGCAATTTAAAATAATAATATAAAAGCATCTACAAAAATAATAGAAAAATATTTAAAATTGAAATTTACCTTTATTTACAATTTGAGTAGTAATATCTTACTTCTGATTTGAAAATATGATTCTCACAATTGTCGCATATCATATTAGTTTTGTTGTCATTGCATGTACATTGCCTTTACCTTGCACATCTGATACATATTGAAATATTCTTAGCAGATCCTGATGATATGCTTTCTTTTTCTGTGTATTTGCTTCACATAAAGCCCTTACATCTTAATAGATGTGATCTTGTTTCAGTATGTGGAAAAATGAGTGATTTTTCCTAGTTTTTCCAAAAAGTCTTTGCTTAGTCAATTTGTTTGCATTCGATTCATTATGTATTGAATGGAATGCATGTATT
>JAPMOQ010021077.1:1459608-1486959 GCA_026543055.1 Argiope trifasciata
GATGAATCTACTATTTTGGCCCAGACTATATAAGGCGGACCGGAAATGCCAGAGAGGAGTTCGTCTGATGATTTCGTGAAGTGGAGACGTGGGCTCGCAGCCGCTGATACTTTAGGGTGATTCCGTTGTGTTTTATGCCGAAGAGAGTACGAGAGCTTACGGCTCTGATTTTGATCTGTTTCCCGCTGAATCAGTGTATTGTTTTGTGTTGCTGTTGTGTTGAACTTCTGTGACTTCGGCTGTTGTTTTTGACTCTCAGAACTTTGTATTCTTCATTGTGCTGTAAATAAAGAGCTTTATTTTTCTAATATCGCTGCTCTGCTTAAGAAGCCTATTCAATTCACGAACCCACAGAGAAGTTTGTAACAATATATACTCTTAACTGGTTTTCGTGTATATTCTGAGAAGAGCATGTACTATTGATTAAAGCATTTAGTTCTAGATCATTCATAAAAGTAACAATTGCAGGCATTAATATAATTTCTTAACAATGAAACAAAAAAAGAAGTGACAAATAATAATTGTCCTTAAACTAATGAAAAACTCTAGGAATATTAAATTTTTAAGGGCCATTTTATGTCTAACAAAGAATATATATATATATTTCCATCTTTTAGAAGAAATTTATGTTGTCTATTAGTCCAAAAGAATTAAGTTTTACCACTGTAATTTTAGAGATAGGCATAAATTTCATAAAAATAATTATGCAGAGAATACAAAATCTAGTTGAATTTAATGCTTACAAATTTAGCATATTACTTACTAGGGGTTTACTATATATATATATATATATATATATTTCAAGATTGTAATTAGATTTTTAGTTTAATTAAATTATTGTTTCTAAACATTACTATGTTGACATTTTTTTCAAGTTGGAATATTTTCATTGATATAATGTAATGCTATCAACGTAAAAAATACAGTGATTATAAAGACTTATACAAAATAATACCTCCACTGAACAGATACATTTATAATTCCTGAAAAAAATGTATTTATATAATGGTAAAGTTAAAAGAGATAATCCAAACATGGATTTATTTCATTTCTAAATTTTTATTTTAAATATATATATATATGAAAGATATTTACCTAATTTAACTGACTTTATAAAAATTGTAGACAAGTATTAATAAGATAATTCATGTTAATGAATTTGGATCAAAACATGTTATCACATTGACATTATTTTAAATATTTTTACATGCTATATTATACTGACATTATTTTAAATTACATTTTAGCGATAATGATAGAGCATTCTACGTAGTTAATGCTTTTGTAATCTTAATAATTTGGTCACTACACTAAAATATACACATTTTATTTTACTCAATCCACATGGATCTTCAACACTTTTATTTGCATTTACTTCATTTTCATTTGCTTATGAATTCATCTTTCATTGTTTTAATGTTAATTTGGCTGAAATACATGTTTATTTAATACTAGCCGCCTTTGGCGACCAGCTGGTTCGCCATGAGTAAAGCGTTCTAAAATTTTCAATTAAATCACATATTCATCAGCCTTGAAGTAATTCCGGGTATTGATTGACCTGAAATTAGTATTTTCTTTAAGATGACGGACGGAAAGTTCTAAAAGTACACCTTTTCCTAATAATATTCTTTAAGTTTATAAATCAGTCAGTTTGAACCATCGGTTATGCTTCCAAAATATTAAAAAAAATTTCGATTATGTTGCCAAAATATCAAATATGTTTTTTTAAAGAAAGCGAGAAAGGGAAAAAAAGTATTAAATTAATGACCCAGATATTGCAAACGATTACATAAATATGCCATTAAGTCGGGATTTCAGTGCATATCCTGTCAAAATTCAATCAAGTTTACCGTAAATAAAGAAGATTTATTGAGTTAATGATATAGATATTGCAAACGATTGTAGAAACCTTTGATTGCATTTATTTTTCAAAGAAAATATCACATTTTATACTTCTTTTATTTTATCCAGTCACGTGCTGAAAGTACCATTTCTGTAGATTTATTTTGCGATGGTAATTTTTTTTTTGAACTTCCGGCATTCTTTTATTTTATCCAGTCACATGATAAAAAAACATGGTTAAAATATTTCTTTAAACATTCATTAAAAATAGAAGTTTATATTATAAATTTAAAAAACTGATACCATTAGAAAGCTAATTTTTTTATCTTTAAATTGATATAAAAATCATGTTTGTGCAATAATATTTTCGGAAGTTATAGTGGAAAAACGCCGAAATTTCGCTTAAACTTTAATTAATTCAAATTCTAATTAAAAATTCGAAAAAAGGGCTCCGAGATGCACATTCCGGACCTCCAAGGTATACATGTACCAAATTTGGTAGCTGTAGGTCCAACGGTCTAGCCTGTAGAGCGCCAACACGCACACACACATTGAGCTTTATTATAAGTATAGAAGACTCAAAATATGGATTGCATTTGTTTACATTTTAAAATCCTGCAGCATTGTCTAATTCTAAATAATCATATAAAAATATTTATATCCATAATTTTTTTTTATGTAATACACAATTTGCAACAATTTATATTTAATTTTATGAAATTTGAACTCATCCATTGAAACTTTCAAGTGCGTGTTTTTATTAATTTTAAAATTAAGATTTTTTTAAAAGATATTTTCTTTCAGCATTAATTATAAAGAAAAAATTTCATTTCCACTTTTATTCTGTAACACATACATTTTTTTTTTTTTTTTACTTGCAAGTGCACTGATTTATTTTAAGTTATTTTTCAATTTTATAAAACAGCAAAATATTTTTTTAATGTTTATTCCACATTAATATTTATCAGTCTTAAATGTTAATAATTCGGGCAAATGAGCTAGCGACCAAAGGTAACTGGTATTTCAAAAATATGCAAATTAATCAGATTTTTACATTCTAGCACAAATGAATTTCATAGGTTTCAACGTTAATATATGTTTATTTTTCAATCAAAGTAAAAAGAAAAATGGTTTGTTAAAATAACCTTTTTATAGTTCACTTTATAAATTTTCAGACTAAATTAAAAATAAAAATTTTAAGAACATGAAAATAACAATTTTATTGGAATCACTATGTACAACTTTTCTATGCACATTATAAATAAAATCAAATATATATATATATAAACAATGATTTTATAGGGAAAGAAAGATGAAAGCATTCTTTAATTAT
This sequence comes from Argiope trifasciata, assembly GCA_026543055.1. Taxonomy (NCBI): domain Eukaryota; kingdom Metazoa; phylum Arthropoda; class Arachnida; order Araneae; family Araneidae; genus Argiope; species Argiope trifasciata. Next base: position 1,462,784 of record JAPMOQ010021077.1, read on the forward strand.
CCCATATATTTATAAAATATTCTTTTAATTTCAAGATTCACATTTTTTATATAGATCCAATCTGTATAAAGGATGTCGCGAGAAATATATTGAAAAGAATCGAGTGTAATAAATGATGTCAGTGTAGCAATGAATCGATTGTTTTGTTCCAGTCATTTTTGTTTTGCACCAAAGCTTTTTTTATTGCATCCTTCTCAAATCCTAAATCCTGGAACTGATTTACAAGGTCTAAAAATTCTTTTGCCTGTAAAAGAAAAAAAATATATGAATACATTCTCATAGTAAGCAAAATATGATAGTGGTTTCAAACATAAGAGTAAATTGCAGTGGGATAGTTTAATGCAACTAAAACACAAAATGAAACAAAGCTTAAGATTTAACTCCTTTGTTACCAATGATGTTTTATGTGATTCACTCCAAACATTCATTTGATCGAACTAATTTGAACTATCACTGTTGATGTAGAATCTCTATTCTATGAGCATATTCCAAATAAATTCCTGTTAATACCAATTTATAGTACTGTGAACTCTTAATAGATGTTTTAAATATTATTAATGTGAATACCATTAACAAATATATGAAACCTGTTTCATAAGTAAAAAATGGGCTAGTTCAGAGCAAGAACATGAATTAAATCTGAATCAATTTGAGCAAATTAACCAACAGAGCACTTTCACTAAATTCGTTACATTTATAGTATACACCATCAAGTTAAAAAAGACATGGTTGTCCATATTCATCTTCCACAGGAAATCATAAAAACTTAGAAGAGTAAATGAAAAATGATTTTTTTTCCAACGCTGAAGAAAACCATATTTTTCAAGATAAGTGCTCAAAATCAATAAGTGCATTATGAATTCTTGGAAGGATTTACAAACTTTTCCTTATGTTTCATCACCACCACCCCTCAATGTGATAATAAACATTTATAATCCTCATTCATTCATTCATTCTAGTATAAATATAATTTCAGATATAAATTAGCTTTATTATTCGCTTAGACCCTATGCATGTTAGTTAATTGTACAATTCTTTTAAAATTTGAAAACTAATTTTTGTGCAAGTCAAAGGATCAAATTAAATTCTAAAATTGTGAGGTTATTAGTGATCTATTTAATAAAGACTAATTACACTTTTTTTCTATTCATTTTGGACATAAAATGTTTTTTCTTGTATAAAACTGTTGCAATTTAAATGTTCTATGTTACTTATAAAATTTTAAAAAGTGATATTTTTCCACCTATCTTAACAAGATTCCTATCAAGTCTTGATTATTGCCATTTTTAAAAAATAAAATGCCATGCAAAGTTTACATGATTTGTTTGTGCCATTGTTATGAGTTTTTTATTATGCAATACATATAATGTTGGAATATTATTTATCTACAACAGATAAATTAGAGTATAATCCTGTTTTAATGGATTGATTTGATGAGGTCACCAGTAACTCCCGAGAATTCAAAATATTAAAAGCAATTATAGGAAGGTCAGAACTGTACAATGTTTTTACAAAATTTACTGCCAAAATAAAAGCATCTAGAGAGGGCAAATGCAAAAAATGTATTACAAAAATTGTAACACATAGTAAAGACTTTGTTGGTTTGCCCTGTCATTATTTGAGTGCTTCAATATGGAACATCACAATGCTCATGAATAATATACCCATATTTTATGCACAAATAAACTATTTTATATTACATTAATTTCCTCACACCATAATGGTAATAATGATAAATTCATAAATCAAGAAATCTGGGTCCATATGCACAGCTTTTAATTTTGTAGCAACAGAACATAACTTCCATTTCTTTACTCACTAGAATTGAAATTATGCTCATTTAATTATAAACAAGTATTTTTCTTTCATTATGAAGTGTATTTATATCAATACTAGGTTATATACAAAGTGAAGGTAAATTAAACGAACTTGGTCTCTATTGTAATCATGAAGATGAAGAGCAGCTTCTGCTTCAGAACTATCATATCCAGATTCTTCAAGAGCTTGTATATGACATAACAATTCTACAACCTAGAATGAGAATATTTCAATAATAACTTTGAAAAATATCTTGTAGATTAAGCTATAATTCCAAACACCTGTATTATTGCAATTTGTTAAAAAAAAATACAAAAATTTAAATTTTATTTTGATATAGAAGTTTCACAAAGCTTAACATATAAAAATTGATGAGCTATTATCATAAGATGTCAAAACAACTATTTTTGTTGTGTTTATATAAAATTCATGGATCCAATATAATTTTATCACTTCACAACAAAAAATTTTGAATGATAATATTACTCAACAGAAGAATCATAGCAAACCCAAGAAATTATATAGTACACTTTTAAGCAAATTTATTTAAAAATTGATGCTATTTTTCCTTAAGGTCACTTAATTAATTATAAATATTATAATAGTTGAAAAATTAGCTGATTGCCTACAAAAAAGTATAATCTATCTTCATATCTTTTGAAAAGTTCATAACCAATCTCTTTATATAATATGATACTGATATTTTTTTATTTCTTAAAAGTAGATAAGATATTTCAGTTTTAAATCTTGGTTTCTTTCTTTTTTTAGTTTTTGATATAAATTCTAAGAAGTAAATGGAAAAACAAATTCTTTAAAACTGACTAATTATTCCATTTCTCATTAAAAAACATTAAAGCAAATTATGAAAGAAACTTAATTTTTTGATAAATTAATGTCCAACTAAGAGAGAGTTATAAAAAATAGAATAAAAATTATCATATTTTGATATTATTAGCAAATATTTCATTAAAATTCAATAGTAAATTAGTTCAAAATTTTTATAAATGATTAACACAGACATTCTATTAAACATAATTCTTACAAAACCCTTTTTTTAGTTTTGCAACTTTTTCTCCTTATTATAAATAAGATAGACAATTTAAGAACAAGGCAAGAAAAATATTCTGAGCATTTGCAATTTATTTAAACCAAATTTCCATTCAATTACCTTTTTCTCATCAACACCCAAATGTTTTACAGCCCTTGCCACTTGACCCTTAGGGAATCCCATTTCTGTAATGCAGTCTACAAAATGTTTGGCAGCAGCATCCAATTCTTCATATGCACTATTTTCATCATGAATAACACCATTACTAGATTCATCTGGAGGTTTCTGGAAATGATTTTCATTTATGGGCAATGGATCAATCTGCAAAACAATTTTTCCTCTTTAAGTTATCAAGCTTCATGAAATCTAAATAATTTCAACAAATCAAGAGAAGTCTTAATTACATTGCATTTTTTAATTAATTATTCTTAAATTTTAAATTTATTTTTTTATATAAATATATTGTAAAACAATATTTTAAAGATTAATAAACAGCATAAATATTTTTTTCAACAAATTGGTACAAAAAAAATTATTGCAATTATATTATTATAGTAGACATAAAAATTAATAATAGATTTTGGCCCATACACATATTAAACAAAGTTTTTTCTATCAGTAAATAATCTATAAAGAAAGACATAAGTAATTACTCAAATTAATAACTTTACTCACTAAATAAGAAAGAAAAAAAAAAGAAAAAAAATTACAACTGTCTAAAATGTTCTTTAATCACATCGAGATATTGTTGATAGGGTAACAGTTTATTTAGATAGGAACATCTAATTCAATGAATACAATAAAATAGTAAAACATAAAATTGTTATGGATCTCAAAAATCAATCAAATCAAAAGTTCCTGTAATACAAATATCATTCAGGTTGACATAATTTAGATAAGATGTCCAATTTCTTAACAAAAATGAAAAAATCATAAATTTTACAATCAATTAATATGAGCAGTGTAAGATTTATAAACAAAATTTTTCACTGCCACTTTCTTATTGACAACCAAAAATATGTTAAAATGAGTAATGTCATTTATATTAAACATATTATTTAAATGGACTTTTAAATGACAAGTTTTTTTTTTTAAATACCATGGCTTCATCAAGTATATTTTAAATTTTATAATAACTAAATATATATCTATTGTATTTAAAATAATATTTCAAATATTACTGAGAAAATTTAGAAATACTTAAAATATTTCATAAAACAAAAATAATTAAAATATATTTTCCTAAACAATTTTAATACATACAACACTTAAGCTGTAAAAACAGGAGAATCAGGAACCAATTTCTTGTCATGGAAAACAATTCAAACCTATTAAAATTGACCACACCCACAACTATGATATTTTTTTAAAATTAAGAAAAAATATCAACATATTTAGCAATTTATCAACTTAAAAAAGCTATCTAGAGTACTATTTACCATCATACATTCAATTCTCCTGTATTCTCTCCACCCATTAAAAATGGCCTTCTAATCTATAATCATTTAACATATTTTATTTTTATATAAACAAAAAGTATTCATCTTTTAATTTTCAATGATGAAAATATATTAGCTTACCACAGGTTCTACCACTCCAGAATTAAAAGTAGGTGGAGTATGAGATCGTTCCCTAATCCCCAAATTCACATTTTCTATTTCAGAAATGCTGCGAATGTCAGAGTAACTTTTGCAACCTCGCAATGAAGATGCCTTTTCACAGCTTCCTCCAGCATTTGAAGAAATATAAGGCACTTGGGACAAATTTGAGAAGCTAATATTATCACAAGAAAAATCTTTCATTGCCTTTGGTACTGGACTTGAAAAAGCAGTATAGCCATTGCTAGATGATGGAAAATTCTTGACATTGGCCACAAACTCTTGGCTTACGCTGCTAGCAATCCGATCAGAAGAGATCTGCCAAGTGTTTTGAGGCAGTGGGTAACTTACAGATTTAGTTACAGAAGAAACTGCATCTTCTTCAACACCTGAAGAAACTCTTTGGCTGGGTGATGGATTAGTTATATATGTGGATTCGGCTCCTGTTTTATTAATATTTCCAAAATCTTCGCTTTGGCTGGCAGATATCTTTTCAGAAGTTGTTTGCCATGAATTTTGAGGAAGAGGAAAACTCACAGACTTTGCCACAGTAGAAACCACATCCTCAGCAGGGACAGAAGTCTCTGAAGGGATTGGCTCACTGCTATGAATACCTTGAAATACACTATTTAATTCCTCCAAATCATTTATCGTCTGGAGCTCCATGTAATCAAAGGGACTAGAGGTATCATTTTCAAAATCTGACAAATTAATTTTGGTATGTGCATTCTGGATTTTCTCCGCTGTAGATGTTTTTTCTTTATCAGGAGGTTGTTGTGGTTGTAAAATAGTATTAGATTGCCAGGGCAGAACATGTTGAGCACTAGTTTTTGGAATGGATTCTTCTGGAATTGAGCTACTGCCAGCACTTTTTTCTGAATTGGCACTTCCAGGTTTAGGTTTTTGTTTAGCTTCTGCTATTTCTTTGAGACGTTTCTCACTGAATTCTATAACGCTTCTTTCCAGAGAAAAGTCATACTGGAATTAGAAAAAAATATTTATATATCATTGACTTAAGTATAAACAATAATTTAAAATTCTTCATATACAAAGCATCCATAAATCTTCTTAGATTTTCAAACTGTACTAAAAATTATAAGAAAATAAGAAAACACTCTCACATTTCTTACATTTCAATACAGAAACCATAACACAAGATTTTGACAGGGATTTCTTTGACACATGTTGATTTAAGAAGTTAGTTAAATTAAGGAAGCTTAGGTATCTTTGAAAACAAAATTCATATGAATTACATGTTTTTATTCCTTTATTTGTGGCACGAGGAAGAAAAGAGCCAGTTTTTCAGAGAGCACATAAGAAATAATTAAATAAAAAGTGGGACTTGTATTAGGAAATAAGGTGAAATAGAATAAGGCAACACGGGCTAATTTTAGATAGAAATTAGGAAATTAAACAACATTTAAAAATATCATTACATATACATTACCTTTTTAACTGCTTTAGTTCTTTAAAATTATTATTTATCAAATAAGATTCTGTTTGTTATAAGTCAGTTCTAGCAATAAAACCGATATCTTCTGATTATTTTGTATGTGTATCTATCTTGGCAGTTATTTTTGCTTGGTTGCTAGAGCAAACAATTTCTTAATATTCTGCTCTTATTAGTTCCCCTTCATATTAGCATTTTTTTCAAAGTTTAGATAAATAAAAAATTCAAAGTACAAAAATCATTTACTCATTACTCTAAATAAAATTCTTAAAAAAAAAAAAAGCTTAAATCCATTTATAAATTTTTCACATTTTCTTCCAAAGTTATTGTCCCTGCAACTTTTGGTATCCTATTTACATCTGTCATTTTTCCTGAGATAGTTTTGGCAGATAGCAATAACATATTTCACTATCTGCACATATCCAAAGGAAATATTTTCTATGAAAATATTTGTTACCCAATATATTAACTCTTTTTATTGGTTTGTCAGTAACCACTGCATTTTAAAACATATGCTTGTATGTTAGAAATGTCATTAGCACGAATTATGATAATATTAAATTCAAAATATCAAACAAAACAATTTACTGAAAGATAAAAATAATCATATTACATAAAAAATGATTATGTTTTATTCATCTTCAGAATTAAAAATTTTCTTTATTTTAAATAAATTTCTTCAAAAAATATAAAATATTATGCATTTGAATATGCCCTTGGTAATTTTAGAAATCCGAAAGTGAATTTTTAAAACAGGTAGATGTAGTAATTAATAATGATAGAATTTTCAAAATTTTTATAATGTTTTACTTATAAAGTCCAGATGATGATAAAATCTAGCAAAATTTTGTATCATAAAACAATTAAAATATTAAAGAAGAAATAAGGAAAGAAAATGTATAAGCATAATATTAAATAATATTAAAGCAATAATCAAAATCAGAAAAAGTCTAATTGTTTAGATAGTTAAGAAATGAAGTCAAAAATTCTTACCTGAATAGATAATAATTCAGTTGGCGTTCTTGTATCAATAGCATGTGGTAAAGAGACAGGTCTGGGAGGCAAGAATTGTTTAGATATTTTTACTGGTACACCTTCTATGTAGCTAGAACCTAAATATTTTAAAGAATGCAGAATATTTATTTTATAACAAGTAACAACTACATATGTATATACAAAATTTTTAAAATACAATTACACAAGAAAACACTTACCCTCTTTAAAATGAGAATCCATTTCCAATTAACTAACCTAAAACTAGAAAAAAAAAATGCAAATATTAAACTAGTAACTGAAGATTAAATAGTCAGAGATATAAATTAAGGTATTTATATACAGTTAAACTTATCAAACTTGAAGTCAGTATGGCAAATTGATAGTTTGTTTAAGTACCAAATAATCATATAAATAATTGAATAATATATAGAGAATACATACTCTAACTTTTGCTCAATAAGAAATTTCTAAGCAATCAGAAATAGGCATATGCTTATAGTTTGATGCTGATATTTTAAACAAAACAAAAGAATCATTTTTATGTTACTTGTATCAATAAATGTTCTGACCAAAAAAAAGGAGTACTTTTCTGTTAGCCAGGCACAGTGAGAAGATGAAAAATAATGTAGAATTCCACCTACTTAGTCATTAACTTTGCCTTGCAACTTGGCTCGCATTATCAACATTTGCGCCCAGATAACAAAAAAGTACAAAAAAAAAATCTAATTTTTAAAAAAACAATATTTGTCAGAAATATAAGTCACATTAAATAAGATAATCATGATTTTAAATACAATGTATATATATATATCTACTCTTCTGCAAAAAACATCGATTAAATTATGATGTTTGAAAATTTATTTCAAACAATCAAATATACATCGAGAAAGAAACTTGATTCATGTACAGATCTCCCTAAAGATAGCAACTGAAAAGGTCTAAAATACTAAAGATCAGAGTAGTTTAGATTTTAGTAATGAAAAAGTGGAATTTTTTTTGGTTAAAAAATATTAGCGAGTCAAAATTATTTGACTAAATATGACAAATAGGACCAGGAAAACACAAATAATAATGAAATTGATTTTTTTAATTTACATAGCAACACATTTATTTCTTCAAGAAACAAACAAAATAAATCTTTGGACATTGTTAATTAGGTGCCTATCCCTAACATTTTAGGTATTAACTATTGAACAATGATTATAGTATGTATTCGTCATTTAAAAGAGAGATAAGAAAAAAATCAAACATAAAAAAATTTCTTGGTTGTAATCAAAAGATAAATCTTCTATAGGAATTAAAAGTTCTCTAACAATTCCAAATAATAGCGACAGCATACAGGAATAAGAGAAAATATGTCTATGTTGCTAGGATTATTTTATTGCCTTCATCAATGATAAATAATTTCAAGGAGATTATATATTTATAATGCAGTATGATAGCAATTCTTCGTCCAGATCATCAGTAATTTTAACACAATATGTTTACAGTAATCATTTCAATGAAATAATACTCTTTAAAATATTTTATCAAAATTTTTCCTACAAATAACATTAACCATGTTATTAAATTAACAATCACATTTAGTAATTCCATTTATTTAAAATTTTTAAAAAAATTTTAATACACTTATATACAATGTATATTTATGTCTTCTTTGATTCATGTTTTGTAAATGAAAATAATAGCTTTCTTTCAGTAAAAAATAAATTACATCTTTAAAAAAAAGAATCAATTTTTGAAGAAATTCCTTTTCTAAAAAATTAAAATTATGATTCTTAAAGAGCTGTCTCAACAGATTTTATTTATTAAAAAAATAATGCGTGAGTCATGATTCAGGAAGAAAAAAACTATAAAAATAAATTTTAAAAATATATTTTTTTTAATTCCAATAGTATACAGCGATGTAAATCTTTGACTGGTTCGGCATAACTGCCTAATGCTTTGTATCATGTGTCAATTCAATTAATTGTTGCAACCGCTCTCATATAACCTAAATGACTAAGAGATATTTTAACCAGGTAAAGAGCAAAACCCACTGAAGCATAAGCATGGTGATGAAAACTTGCGTAAATATTTCACATTCTAAAGTTCCATCAAACAGATTTCTTTTTTTTTTCTTCTTACCTAATATATATCATGTTCCACACTTAAATTTCGTAATTATTTCCATCTTCAATTGTTGTCAATCTCTCTCCAGAAAGTTGAAGTTACAGATACAGAAGCATCGCGGAAGCACTACAAATAACAAATTCATGACATCATACATAATGATGAAAATGATATATTGCTTTATCGATATCGAGTTAATAGTCACGTGTTGAAAAAATTGCTGTTTTGAAACTAGAAAATCCCTGGGATAATTATGCATTTATCATAACTTAAAAAAATTATCTGCATTATAGATGTATAGCAAAATAGAAAATTAAGTATCTTTGAAAAATACCATCTTTAAAAAATTTACGTTATTTTAAAAGTTCATGTTATTTATTTTTTCAACTTTTCATATTATTGCATGTCAAATCAGGAATCTTGTTCTTTTCAGCTTTTATATGTATTAAATACTACTATATAAAGCGCATAAAATAAAATAATGATGACAGAAATTTGTTTGTTTGATGAATTCAGACATTTGATTCTGCAAGAGTATCATAATAATATTACGGGGCATCTTGTGATGTTAACATTGATCTTATAAACTCAAATATAAAAATAAAATTTGCAAAAGCAATAATATATAATATTTTCGAAGATATAGAAACGGCATACAATAAGAATTTCATATTACATGACAGTTTTTTATAATGTTATACAATAATGCTAACATTGCGCAATTCGGAATTTCTGAATAGCGCTGTTTAATACTCCATAACTTACCATATCGAATAATATTAAAATTTTAAAATTCCCTAGATATTTGAAAATACCGGAAGAAGCATGTTTTATTGTATTCTGACTGTATTTATTGTAAAACGTCATCATTTCGCATGTCCTTTCACTGCAGTAACTTTATGACATCCAGGTTCGAAATCGAGAAAGATCGGTTATTTCACCAGCTTCTTATTCACTGGACTAGGAAACTGGAATGCTGAAGTTTACAAAAATCGAGTTTGGAAGATCAAACATTTAATTTTGAAATGACCTTTCAATTAAATTGTTTATCACAAGTTAGTGAGGGGAGAGAGGGACAATATCCGCTCGTAATTAAGGAATTGCTATAATAATTTAGGTTCAAAAGTAATTACTTATAAAATATGCAGTAATACTTTCCAAAAGCCTTTAAATTGATCTGTTTTATTTTTATTTATTCATTATTTGATTTTATTTCCTTTTTACGTTGTCTTATATGAAGTATGAAAAAAATATTCTTGTAATCTTTTTTTTTTAATTAAAAAAAAATGAGGACGTTGATGAATTTTTACTCTTTATATTTCCCTGAATCATAAAAGCAAGTTTTTGAAATTATGTCTGCGTGTGAACGCGATAACCAAAAGCAGTTTGAGTTAGATCAAGCCGTTTGATGTATAAACTCTACACTAAATTTGTAGTTATCTTTCAAACGTTGATTGAAGTCCATCTGATGGGAGTTCTGCGAGGCCTTTTTGCATGTAAATACAATGAGTGAAGAATACAGAGCTATATGCTTGAAATTCGGTATGCATATTTTGCATCACGAAGTTTTAAGTTGAATTTCGAAATAAATCTTTTCAAATGGCTAACCATCGGTATTTTCGCATACAAGTAAATACGATAATATAAATATCATTGAATTATCTCACAATGTTTGAATCCAAATTTAAACATTATCTCATCTATCAAACTCATTTTTCTTTATGTCAACAATACTATTGCTCTTCCATATACGAAGTATAGAAAAAATATAGTAAGATAGTAATCGTCAAAAATTCAAATTAGAGATTTTGACGAATCTTTATCTTTCAGACTTTCACAAGTTCAACAAACCCACTTTCGAAAATATGCATCTGTCTGAGACAAAGACGAATGAAAACACTTTGAAGTTGGTGAAAGAATTTGGTATACGATCTTCAGATTAAATTTGTAGATTATTAAGATATTTTGAGCAAAATCCGTTCATAGGAAGTCTGCTCACCATTTGTCCAAATAAAAGTTACAAAATAAATGTGAATAAAAACAAAATGAAGAGTGTTAGATGGGTAAAATTTGTTACATAGATTTAACATTTATAATGTATACAATTATTAAATTTTTAGCCAAATTCAACTAGGGATCGTTTGTTGGAATTTATTTTTTGAAACATGTAAACACGATAACTTGAAAATGCAATGATTTAAATATATGAAATCTAGTATTTGATTTTTTTGGATACATAGCTACTCTATATAGGTCTGTGTCAAACTTTTGTTGGAATTTTTTTTCTAAAACATACATTTCATTTTTTAGATAGTATTTACCGCATACCAGGGAATAATCGCCAAAGTTGATAGATAGATTTTGTAGAAATATTAGATTGAAACCAAAAGTTAATATTTCGTAACTATTACATAATGCTTTTCAATGCGTTCTTTGAGATAACATCTCTATTGGGGAGTGTGTGAGAAAGTTTCTGGGAGATCATTCCAGCTGGTTTTTAATAAATTGAATTCATCGTATTGTATCTTAAGATGCAATGTCTTTTGTTACTGATAGGAATTATTTTATTTTTAGAAAAAAAAGACGAGGTTTAATTAAGGAAATTTACTTCCTTTATCCTAAATCTATCTTATGCTTAGTTATTTGAACTGTTTTCTGTATTCCACTATTAAAATCGACAACATCTTATATCTAGCCTTGGGAGCAGTGGCGGATTTCCGAGCAGGCGGTGGAGGTGGTACGAGGTACCAAGGGGGCCTCAAAATCTATTTGAACATGTATCATAGTGTGAAACCGAATTTAAATTTAATTGTTCACGTATCCTCGTCAGTATGATTCACGGAATTTTTACATTTTACTTCTTCTTTAAAGAAAAAGGGTTAATTCACCGACAAAAGTGTTAAGTAAAATTCTTGCGGAATCAAGACACTGCATCTGCAAATTCTTTTCTTAAACTTTATATAAGTTCAGAATACTTTCTCGCCGCCTCTCTTTCCAAATCTTACACTATAGCATGTTAACCAGGATTTAGATAAATAATCTTGATATAAAAATTGAATGATTTCTTTGAGATCACAAATAATGAAAATTCTTAAAGAACTCAATAACTGTTGTTTTAAATTATATGTGTATAATAAATGACAAGAATCATTGATATATAAACAATAAAAAAGGACTTAGTATATAAAAAAGTGTCGATAAAAGGCATAATATCTGGAGAAATAAAAAATAAAAGCTACAAATGTATTAAGAATTACCTTTCAATGCATAACGATGTCACAGAATAAATATTAAGATAAAATTAAAATTGAAATAAGTTTATCTTGCTACCTTTTTGTCAACAATAAGGCCTCAAAATATTTCAGGGCCTGTGACCTCCTGTTACCAAAATCCGCCACTGCTAGGGGGGGGATGCATTGCATTTTCTCATAATGTCTATGAATTTAAATAAGTTCTCAGGAATATAAGGTTTCGTTTCAATAGTTTTAAACGTATCTTGGGTTCAATGCATTTAACAACAGTGGCAAGGACCATTTGAAAATGCTTTTCTTTCCCCTATTTTAGCTCCATATTGAATATTTGATTTACTATTTCTGAATCTAAAATGTATCAGGAAGACGAATAGTTAATTCTTCCATGTATTTTCTTGATTTTATGGTAACTAAAATGCTAAAAAAAATTTTTTTTTGGTGGTGGGGTGTCCATACTAAGTACTTTTTGTTCTATGTATGAGGTTAGGTCTATAATCATCGAATTCTTTCTTATGTGCCTTTAAATCCAAACTTCTAAGTGTCATCTCGTCAGAAAGATGCAGGAAATGTTATGAATTAAAAAAAAACACATAACAATATTTTAATAGTTGAAGTGCTTTTTAAAGTTTTTTTTTCCTTATTACTTTTTTTATTCTTCCATTCGTTCTTCAATAACAGATATTATAATTTTGGAGCTGAAATTTCCTATGAATAATCAAAAATGGAGAAAATAAGTCGAATATATATATTTTTGAATCTAAATAACCGTTTGCTGAGTATATATATCGGATTACTAAAATTCTCAACAAAATCAGGCTTGAAATTTAGAATGATGATAAGAATTAAAAATTATATTTTGAAATAATTTCATATTGTTTCTTTGTTTATATTTCAAGATATATATATATATATATATATATATATATAGCTAGAAGTAATACACCTATTTAAAAAATAATTTTATTTCTCTTATGAAGCATCATAACCGAAAATGTTCAATTAACTCTTATAGTTGAATAACAGTTAATTGATTTGTTAATATAATTAGATATTAATTAATTGTATTAACTATATAATTAACTGACTCATTAATGTAATTAATTGCTATGGAGAAGAATTTTAAAATTTTAATAATTAATAAAAAAAACAAATCATTTTCATCAATTTTTATGACTTTTAATTCCAATATAGTAAACATTTTACAATTTTATCACTTTTCTCTTACTGTATTTCGCTTTCCTTCTCAACATTTCTATATATACTTGTGTGTGTTTTGGCTCATTCCATTTTTTATCTTATTTTTTTGTTAATTATTAATTTCGAACAAACAGGAGTCAGTAGTATATTAAATATTTTTGGGCTGTTACTTACAGTTTAAATAAAAATGATGGAAATAAATGCTAAAGAAAATTATTGATATCAAAAAATTAATATAAGCATAATAATAATTTTAAAAAAACACATAACATGTCACCGTTTTTTTTTTTATATATGTAAATCTACAATCTGCAGATATTTTTCAAAATATCTGCTGAATGTTGTTTTTAATATCCTATTTTATCTCAGAAATAAATTTAAAAATTCTTATCATAACTAGGGATATCGCTACAGTAATCATTTTTATTTTATTAAAACAATGATGACAAAACAGCTAGACGTTTCTTTTTGATTGATATTTTCGAAGATAGCCCATCGAGGACTAAACAGTTAACTAAAAAGTCTCGCTGCAAAACATCAAGGTAAAATGTCTAATTTCAGTTAACTAATGAAAAAATTAGTTTTAAATCTTATGAATTATCTTACTAAAGAAAACTCTGTTATTACTTTACGGTGTGGAGGATTTTAAAATGACTAGATATTTTGAATTCTCTGAGATCATTCCAGATTTCAAAATAGCAAGAAATTTAATGAAATGTAATTGTACATTTCTTATATATCATTCCATAGTACCCATTGGTTAAAATTTTTTTCTTCAAATTTGTATTTCGTAGAATTGTATTTTTTAGTTTTTATTATAGATAGGATAATATTACTCTGATATCGATGAAATGTGGGTGAATATGAAAGAAGAAGTATTCTTTTTTTAAAAGACACCTTTATTAGTATCTTAAAAAAAAAGTGTTAAAAACTGAAGTTGCGTAAGAGAAAATATAAATTGTAAAAGTTTTAGTACAAATAGGAAGGCTTTAAGTAAATTTTAATATTTTTATAATGTATTTTAATTTTAATTTAATGAATGGTTGGGATTTAATTTAGGATTTTTTTAAAGATTTTTTATATTCTTTTCTGTGTCTCAAGCTTTTAAGATTTTTTATTTGATATCAGATCCTTGATTTAAAAAACTATTTTTTTTTCTTAATACGATGATAAATATGCTTTTAAAAAGTCTTTATAATAATTTTTTCTAGTTTATTTCTCATGATATTAATTGTGATTTATAAAAAAAGAAAAAAGCTACCAAGTTTTATAAGGATAAATAACTACATCAAATCGTGCAAATTACCTTACTTTTATATCTATGCTCTAAGCAGTCGAAAGAAATTGTGTTTTGAAGAAAATAACATTCTATTAACAAAGTAAATTCTTAAGAATATATATTTATTCTATACATTATCCATCTATAATCTATTAGGGCGAATTAGAATATTTGCTATTAAAATATTAAATATCCTGACTCGGATTCCTAATATTCCTATTCTAAGAATAAATTATTAAATGTTGTTCTTTCATAACATAATTAATTTCTTATTTTGATTCATTTCTATCAGAAATATGGATTTCTAATCGAAATCGTAAAAGCGTGAAATTCAATCTAAATAAAAGGAAATTTTAATCTCGATGGAAATCCAGGTATACTTTTGAATATATTTTAATTTTCAAATAACACCCAAGAATTTTTTTCTTTTGATTATATTATGTAATATTTTATAGGTATTATTTCATGATTTTCGACTAAAAATATAATATTGCCAACTATGTAATGTTTTGTTGGACTTATGAAGCAGCGTTTAAAACTTTCTTACCATTTTTCATTTAAAAAAAAGACTTGGAATATATTTCACAATTCAAAGTTACAAACCTTATAGAATGTGAAAATTAATACTGTGAAACTGCCTTCTGAATACGACAACAACAATAAAATCATTTTTTAGCTGAATTAATATATTTATTGATAATATATAATTAATATATTTATTGATTAATAATATATTTATTTATTGATTAATATTTATTTAGTGAAACTAATTAATGTTGGCGTCTCTGTTGTAAGTGTTATTTGCGTTTCTGTTTAAAGTAACAACAGCCAAATATTAATATTTTCAAAATTATAAAAACATAATTTTTCTTTTAATCCCTCATAAAACAAAATGTTATAAAAATTAACATTGCAAACATTTAGGAAGGCCAATAGCTTTTTAAAAATGGTTACTTTAAAATTAGGTTTATAGAAATAATTTAATTATTCATAATTTTTATGTATTCCTTAAGCCCTTACTTTTTAAAATGTAATGCAATACATTATTTTGTTGTATGAAATTTTATAAATTCCCTTCCCTAAAACAACATTTTCTCTGTGGCAAGAAATATGGGATTTAAGCAGGAACAATAAATTGCATCCAATTAAGTGCTCAGCTTTTAATATTCATCGTAACCAGTTTTTTCACTCATCATCCTTAACTCTCGCTGTTTTATTGGGAGAGAAGCACCATTCAAACAATTTATATGCTGTTAAATTTTTAACTTGCATTTAAATTCTTCAAGCGCTTTAACTTCTTAAATTTCTCATTGTAAATACATAATCTTGTGCTACTGTTTCCAGTGTTTTTTAGCTATTATATTTTGCTTTTATGTCACTATTCATTTATTTAAACTTTAATGATCATTTAACCACTTTTTAATCTTATGGCTGGCTCAGCTTGGCATGGCCCTTGTGCCAAAAAACCCAGAAAAACCAACCCCTAAAACAACTTTGAACTAGACGAAGCTTGTATTCGGGCCGGTCTTGAGAGGAAATTTCTATATAAGAGATAAGGTAAACAAAATATATCATTAAATACTGCAAGAAAAAAAATGATCGATTCGTCTACTTATAAACGCAAATTGATATGCACATTATTGTTTGACAACGGATTGTAAAACACTCCGAGATTTTGCGCATGCGTTAGTATGGATTTAATTCGTCAAAATTGGGGAGAGAGGAAAATGGAAGGAGGATATGTTTATATTAAAAAGTAACTCGGTTTATTCGCAGACTGAATTAAAATAATACGCCGACGTCCTGGCATAGGGATAGCGTGTCTTACCCGTGATCTGGGCTTCCGGGGTTCGAGTCTCGGTTCAGGCATGGATGTTCTGCGTTCTATCTGCGAGATGTATGAATGTACCCCCCTGTAAAAAGGAGCTGTGCAAGCGAATGTGTGTGTTTCATCTTCATATGAGCTAAAAGTCAGACTTCTGCCCTCTAGGGGCTCAGGGGTCTTTACGCTCAGAAGCTATTGCACCCCATCTCCGTGGAAACATCATCATCATTAAAATAATACAGTCAGAAACGATACCATATTCACATACACGTGAGAAAAAAAATGTAATAGGGCTGGCAAAGATTGATGAAGGATTCCATAAATCTCACATCCTTCTTCCTCTTAAGGTGACTGCCTACATTGAAACTGATATTTTTCTATCACTTTGGTCAGAAAAATTTTGCAAAAATGTTTTAATTCAAACATTTTTCTTTCAAAAACCAACTTCCATTTCATTTCATATTTTTTCAGAAGCCGATATACATTAAATTAAAAAAGTTAATTTGAAGCGTACTTGAAAATTAACTAAAAGTTATTAGAAAGTTCCACTTTTAACAATTTTTTAAATGTTTTCCTTACTTTTAAAACGCAAATAAGGATTCTATGACGCTGCTAGTGCATGATGCTGTGAAAAAAAAAATATATGGTGTAAATAAGGTTGCCAAATTAGAATATGTTGGTCATGAGGAAAGAAAGAGTTGGAGTCGAATACGGATATTGCAAGGGAAGGGCAAATTAACTGATAATTTTATCGACATATAATATCGCCTTAACATAATTACCATAGAACTGATATTTGTAGTAATCATGATAGTCTAAAAAGCATTCAATCTGGAGTTATTGTAGCATTTTATCCCTGTTCCACAACCTTGAAATATTCTATTCATGGCATTAACTAGTAGGAGCCAATACCTAGTGTATATAGGTGCACAAAGCCAAATGCACCGATGAAGTCATATCACTGACTCTCCGTACCGCCCGAAGGCACTTGGGAATAAATTCTGAATGACCTGGCCGCCGCTACAGCATCACTGCCGGGAACTGTGGTTGAGTCCTAAAGGGCCTTATCACACGACGAAATATCATAAATATCATCTGCACTTTTCGTCAGCAAACGACAACGAAAGTGACGTCACTTCAAAATTCCACATGATTGGTTGAATTTCGTTTACGGACAATATTTTCCATCACTATCGTCGACATTTTTAAGTTGGTTAGAAAAAGTTGTCGATTACGAAAAACTTGCTTGACCGACTCTGAGTGTAGAAACGGAAAACTGCTAAAGTGCGAACGATATTTCACCGTGTGATAAGGCCTTAAGGGCCATCACCAGCCACGGTACAACCCTCGACATAGGAAATACGTTCCGTCATCTATGGGAGGAGCCAGATTCCCCAACTTTATTGTACCCGTCGGGTTGGTGAGATCTACCCTCCATGTCGGAAGCATCTTCTGCTCAATTACGAGATGCTCCCCGGGGTGGTGCAGAGAGGAAAACCTTTCTTGAGAAATCCATTGAACTACTGCAAAATATAAACATCATAAAGCCCGTGTACATGCAATTTTGTGATAAAAAATTGCTAAAGAAATGTTTGCATGGAATGAAGCAAAATGTTAATGAGAGTTTTAATGGTTTTCTCTGGATTATAGTCCCGAAACAACATTTCGTTGAGCTCCAAACTCTGTCATTGGGGTCCTATAAAATTGGGTTTAATAGTGTGATAGTGAGATGTGCTTGGAATAGAACCCGGGATCTTTGGGTTTGAAGCCTAGTAACATAAGCACAGGACAAAAGCAATTGCTCAATACCGTATATGTTATCTGGCTTATTAAGATATCACCACAGACTCAGCCTCCAGTGAGTTGACGAACGATATGCGTTATTGTTGTTGAGTGGTTATGAATTGGTTTGTTGAGTGAGTGGTTGGTGTATATAGCTGTTGTGTCTAATGCGCCGTACCCATTTTTGTTTGGCGAGTGGAGAACTTTTTTGTCACGCCAAGCGTTATGGCGAGCGTGCGTGAATTGTTGCTTCAAGTGCGTCTGACGTCTTTGGTTGCGGGTAGATGGCGCCACGACAGTTGCATGAAGGTTCATTGTTCGAGGTCACGATTGTGGGTGGTGATATGTGCTCAGAAAAGAACTCGGGACCTTTGGATCTGAAGCCTAGTAACATAACCACAGGACAAAAGCAATTGTTTAATCCTGTACATGTTATCTGGCTTATTAAGATATCACCACAATAGTATAATATTTGGATTTAATAGTTTTAGTCTGTCATTGATTGGGTTTAGTAGTATAAAAAGTATGTTAAAACAATTGCAAATAGAAGTTGGTTATTATATTCATAAAGGACTAAAGCTTTTTGACTATGAACGTATTTGTAGTTTAAAAGACATTCATTGCCAGCTTCAAAAGTCCACAGAAAAAAAGAGCTAAGTGAAAGAAAAGTAGTGAAATGCATGAAGAAAAAGAAGGTTTAACTTATAAATGTAGATAATTTGAGACTGTTTTATGAAAAGGAAATCTCTTTTTCATTAACTGTAAACTTAAACTCACTTTTCTCAAAATAATTTTTCCAATCGAAGTTGTAAACCATTAGCATGATATCTCCAGTATTAATTTAAATATTTTTTAAGGAAATTTTCAGGAAATGTTCTTTATACTGTTGTCTATGAAATATTCTAAAAGTTTTGATGTACAGCAAAAAATTTTTTATTTATGAACTTTTTTGTAAGAAAATAGCTGAAAATTTAAGAATAACGTCTACATCGCGACTTTAAAACCTTCATGATATTTTTGCATTTTCATTAATCTCATTAATTTTAGTTCATTTTGAAGATAACTATGTTATGTATGACACATGTAAAGAAAATTTTAATTCTTGAATTAGAATTTTATGTAGTGCGTTAACTGTTTTGGTTAAAATTTGCTAAAAATTTGCATAAAATTTTGCAATTTAAGAAATGGGAGAGTCACAGAAATTTTTTATATATATTTATTATTTTTATACCCTATTTAATTGGAAAACAAAAATTAAAGCTTGAAAAATAGTCTTTTTTAAAAAAAATATTTTGAACGGCAGTCATCTTAATGAGATAGAATCTTCGGAAAGTGCTCGTCTCAGAAACAGTATTCTGAGAATACCACTTTCCGAAGATTCTGGTATTTTCGAAGACGAACAATACTAAAATATATTATTCTTTTTACTTTCTAATATATTTTATAGCAAATCAAACTTTGTATTCGATTCTTTATTTAGCATATCTGTTCTATAAATAGGTATAAAAAAGCGAAAACACACACACACACACAAACGTGAGGCAATTTTTATATTCAACACCTTAAATAGCTTTAAAGCATTCGTTTTTAATTGCGTACTAATTTAAAAATTTGGAATATTAAAAATTTTTAGTTTTAAATCTGGCGCATGTATATGAAGGCTCCTTGAATCTCATTCATATGTTTATAATTTAACAATTACTTGTTTATTTATGTGAATCTTACACAATTCCATACCCTTGCGCAGATTCAAAAGAAATTTGGCGCACATTTTCTTTAAGACTTGTAAGACCACACACACACACACACAAAAAAAACTCACGTGAAACAATAAAAATCAATTAAAAAGGTTAAAATGGAGTCAAAATAGTTTTAACTTTTTCTACCATAACTTTAGAGCAGTGATGGGGAAACTTTTTTTAAGACGGGCCATTTGTAATAACTAGACGATCGTAGCGGGCCAAAGAATAATGCTTAATCGTTAAAAAATTTATGTGTTCTATAAACATATACATATATTATTACATACACTTATTATTTTAATAGTAAAAAAG
The DNA here is from genome assembly GCA_026543055.1 of Argiope trifasciata. Lineage (NCBI taxonomy): Eukaryota > Metazoa > Arthropoda > Arachnida > Araneae > Araneidae > Argiope > Argiope trifasciata. The sequence continues at coordinate 1,483,194 of JAPMOQ010021077.1, forward strand.
CAAAAGGTAAGAAAATTATAGCCACAAAATATAAAATGAATTTAGTGTAGTTCTTGATGTGAAGTATTATCACTTTATTTTCCGGTGTCATTACTGGTTGATGGTGCCTGAGAAAAATGAAATTGAGACTGTTTTATCAAAATTTCATCATAGTCCTGTTCCATTTGCAAAGCAGAAATTCTTAAAACTGATGAAAGGTGCTCATCTGTAATTCTGTTTCTTAAAGAAGTTTTCCTAAGCTTCATTGTTGAAAAGATTTGTTCGCATATATAAGATGAGCCGAGCATTGTCATTATCTTCATTGCATGAGTAATTAGATTTGGGAAATTATCTGGATTTATAAAATTCTAGTAATGGTACTGTATGAAAAGTTTGTTTCAGGAGAGTATTACAGTTCAATTCTATTAACTCAAGTTGAAACTTTGCATCAACTTCTTCGTAATTAACATTGAATGGGGTCGCAAAAATACTAAACTCTGTATCCATTTTTCTAATGTCCTGAAATCTCCTTTCAAATTCTGAAGATAGCTTTCTCAAATTAATTCCGTATTTTTTAATCTTATTGTTTGATATAGGGAATTTTAAAGATTGTATTCTTGGAAAATGAGAAAAATCAGATTTAGAGATCTGATTAGTAAATAATAATAACTGTAATTTGAAACTCTTCAGGTATTGCCAAATATCGTGAAGAAACTGATTTTTCCCTTGCAAGATTTGAGATTAAGTTGATTCATGCGTACGAGGAGGTCTGTGAAAAAAGCGAAATCCGGAAGCCACGTTTCGTTTTCTAAGACGTCAAATTGATTATAAATGTCTTTATCAAGAAGAAAATTCACAATATACGGGTCGTCACATTACGAAGTAAGAATGCGTTCAAACATTCTCACGACGGCACTCTTAAACGGGCCGGATTAAACCTTTCCGCGGGCCGGACTTGGCCCGCGGGCCGTAGTTTCCCCATCACTGCTTTAGAGCATATCATCGGAATGAAATTATTATTAGACCATCCGAAAAGTTAAAAAATTTGTTTTCCAGGGACATAAATTTCACCTCCATACACTTTATCTTTAGTTTTTAATTAATATTGTTCTTTATTTCAATGTGGACAAAATTTTTATATGTTCCATCGTATTTATTGGAATATTTGAGCATTCCTATTTTACTATCAGACCCACTGTATTTTTCTTGCCATTCACCACTTTTGAAGTTAAGCTGCTTTTTTCTGACAGTCAAAAATATTATCTGTGGCGAATTCTTCATCGCGAAAGAGAATAGAAAATTTGAATATGAAGGCTCCTGAAATTACGAAAGTGGATCATAAAACTTCCACTAGCCCCAAAATATTTCCACAATAAATAAACCTAATGAAAAGCATCTTCTATATAAATATATTTATTTATATGCTCGTTGGTATTTCTCAATGTTCACATTGTATTTTACTCCACGAAAACTTATCTAAATGTGTAATTGTTGTCATTCTGCTTTTGACATCAATTGATATTTAGGGGGTCTTCGTATGTTATTACACTAAATATCAAACCAATGGACTTTGTGACCAAAAAGCTTCTAAGCTGCTCTTTTAATAGTGTTTGTAGCTTTAAAAAAACTTTTACCGCCTAAAAACTCAAAGTTTCTCCAATTATTCATTACTTGTTGTGAAATTATATTATGGGAGTTCAAGGGATGTTTGTATATATATACGGAATTTAATGTAAAAATGTCGTATATCTGAAACCTTTACTAATTGACTTCGGTTGAGGATCTCTAAAATTTCTTGTGAAGGAGATGAATATAAAAAAATATGTGGTGTAAAAGTATATGTATTTTACTTTTTGGCTCACATGAGGTGTAAATAAAATCAGGCAAAGTTGTGTCTATAGTGACTACATATGTATGTAAGCATATAATTTTTTGAAGCAGAATCGTGGCCGAAGACAGTGAAAGCACGTTGTATTTTTAACTTTATTTATTCTATCCCTGGAGGCATGATTTATGCACGAGAATAAATGACGAGCACATCATACAGAATGATACAAAATAAATGAGGAAAAGATAAAAGAGAGGGAAAATATTTTCTCCAGTGCCTATATAGTGTGATATTCCGATAAGGATTGCTTAAACGTGTCGAATTTAGGTAAGGGAACCATATGGATCTTTTATCTTATTATTATCTTTTATGGATCTTTTACTTATTTCTCCAAAATTAGTAATTTCCTATTGGTTTCCAGAGATTTTGAACCTCCTGTCCCCTTCTTCGTAACGGAGGGTCACCTCCCTTCAAGTCGGAAAAATAAACTTCACCCAACATGTTTGTCAGGGACATCATGCTGTCTAGGCCCACAATTTTTCTCTATTATAATTTAATCATTTAATGTAGAATTACTCCTATATGACATTAAGAACTCATATAAGCTTACTATCATTATGTATCCTTAGGCTTACTATCATTAGGTATCCTTAGGCTTACAATCATTATATATCCTTAGGAGAGAATTAGAAAAACTCTCTTTTAATAAATCTGCCAATTTATACTTTCGCCTTTATACACATTATTTCCCCTTTCAATACATATTGTTACGACCATAGATCCTATCCGTAGGGTTTATTCACCTGCATAGTGGGAATATATGGTGTAAGAACACACAATCAACAATGATCCAGTCCTTCAGTAGAAGACACAACACAGACAACGTTTATTTGCAAGAAGAAAACAGGACAGCACAAATATTTATAGATCGCAAATATTTACAGAAGACAACTATACACAGCCGAGACGAACACACAGGACAGCAGACAGTAACTCACAATAACAACAGTAGCCCACAAGCAGAAATTCCGTAGTGACCACGTCTACAGCGCACCAAGCTGCCAGACAGGGTTCAGCAGGAAATTGAATCTTTGAGTGATTCTGTCTGCGCTTACGTAGTTATCTCCAAAAGGCTGAAACTTCCCCTGTCTCTTCTCGCTTTCGCTACCGACTCACTACTTCAATTCGTGACTACTTCTCTGTTCAGGACTACACGACAACGAAACAACGGGCTACGACACAGGCTTCGAAAGAATGCGGCACTCAGCAATTCAACACTCCTTCGCTGCTTTGATATTCTCCAGGCGATTCCTCCGTTCAGAACTCCTATCCACGACCAATTAAAGACCTCTCAGTTCAGGTCTACCTATCACTGCTTCAGATTCAGATTGCCGGCTTTTAATAGCTCCGGGGAAGGGGCTAAAAGTTTCTGGAGCAATCAGGAACATTCTGGACGTATCTCAATTCCTAATGGGCGGATCGGGAAAATTGTTTCAGGTATAATCCATTTTGTCGCCAAAGTCGCCAAGCTCTGGGATCACCGAAGCGACATCCAATACCACCCAATACAGATTTATTGTTAATCTTTCTCTATTACGATAGCATTATTAGTGCGGGAAAGAAAAATTACATGTTCCTAATAATTTTAAGCTTCATAAATTGGTAATGACCCATTTTAGGAGAACTTTTTGTTTTAATAATTTTGTGAATTCATACATTTTTTGTTTATTTAAAAAGACTCCTGACACTACACGACATTATATTGTACTAATACTCACACGATATTATTCAAATAGAATGTATGTGTTAATAAATTTTGTAATAACTAAATGCATTATTGAACCACTAAAAATTCAAACAGTCAGATAGATACCAGACTGATTACTCATGAAATATCAATTCATCATAACATTTGGGAATTCAGAGAATTTATATATATATATATATATATATATATAT
>JAPMOQ010021077.1:1487059-1497527 GCA_026543055.1 Argiope trifasciata
ATATATATATTAATTTGCGTATTTTATAACTAGAATGCTTATATCATTTTAAACAATCTATCGATAACCGCCCAGCCCATCGATTTTAGGAAGCTGCTTAATTTGCAGAGTAGGATATCCCCAGTTGGACAAGCTTATTTCAGATTCACTTCCAATATTTAATTCAAAGTTCTATGTACCTTAATCCGCATAGCATATAAATGTAAAAGGAATACCATTAGGGTGTAACACAATAGCCTTATTGATTTTAAATCAAAACATTCCCATTTTATTGCAACGTTTAAAATCTTTTACTTTCAAAAGACAATAATAGCATTCATCGTGGTGATTAAGACGCTAACTCTTTTTGCCTTTCTTCTCTCTCTCCCCCCCCCATTTCCATAAATGTTTTTTGTACACTTTTTAGGAAGATCAAGCATATTTTGGTAGTTAAGTCCTAAAGGTTTATTAATATATAAGACATTAAATTTTGTTGTATTAAATATACAAACAGAATGAATGAAATAGAAAAATAAAAAAGTATATACGTAATATAATTTTTGTAAGCATGTAATTTTTAAATCAGAAATTTTCTAAGACAGTGGAGAGACTTTCGATTTTTTGACATCGTTTTATTTCATTTCGGGAAGCACGCATTATGAACAAGCAGAAGCGACGAGCACAAACAGAACACAGAGGGAAAGCTGATGAAAACTTTATCCCTGTAAATATTTACTGAAAAATTTTAATAGGTGTTTCTAACACAAGTCAATCCAAAGCAAGGGAAACACGGCGATCTTTTAGAAAAATTTGCTTAGTCAACAATATTTTATCCCTTTACCCAGATTGTGGGAAGGTGTCGGCTTTTAGCCGATTCAGCAATTTTAGAACTCATGTTGAATTAATTAATTAGAAAAAGAGGAATGAAATCAGGAAATAAGAGAATATCTTAAGGTGGGTTCACACGAGGCTTTTTATTGTCCGCAAACATTGTCTCTCTGCTGTTGTCCCGGCATTGTCCCCGTGTGAACACTTGAGACAACGCGGACAATCATTTGCCATTGTCCCGTTGTGGTCACGTGATTTTCCAAAAGTAGGCGTGATCTTCTATTGCGGACAATAATAAGCCTCGTCTGAACCCACCTTTAGAATGAAGTTAATATGAACTAAATTTCCGAAAAATTAGGAAATCAACTAAATTTAAATTAAATTTTAAAATATCATTACATATTGTTTACTTATATGTATAGCGCTGGGTGTGAGTGTGTATTTAATCCAAGGAAATATTCTTCTTTACTTTTTCTTGTTTATTTTCACACACACACAAATATATATATACAGAACATTGACGTCGATCACATATATACAAGGAAACACATAATATATATATTGAAATATAGAAAGTGTCGCTAACAACGAGCGAACAAAGAATTCTTTTTGCCTCTAACGGAGAGAGAGCGGGATGCCTGCCTGCACCAGTTTCACATCAACAACCGAATGTCGTTGTTTACAAAAAAATCTCAAGAGCGCTCCCCTCACATTCCAAGCATACTCCTGGGTTGGTTCAAATTGCGCCATCTAAGTTCAGCATTCATTTATATATATGAACAAGTATACTAAGAATAAAAAAGATACAAATAAAATAATTAATTAAATCAAAAATTAAAAATAATTAAACCCCATAAACGCATATGTTTAAGCAGTAACATACATTAGTATTTCAGACACTATCCAAAAAAGATGACAATATGAATTATTTCAAGACTACTGCCAGTTTGACAAAAGAAACATAAGTTTTGAAATCAACAACAACAAAAAAAAAAAAAACCCTCTAAAACTTCCCAACCAATTTTGTGTAATTGTTGTTGAGCAATGTAATCTTTGCTTCAATCATTATTTGTCTATGTCCGATTACATTCGGCTTCCCTCTGAAGTTCCAGCCGAAGATGACCCACATACGCTAGCATGCAAAACAATCACTTTACCTTGATGGTCCCATTCCGGTTTCATAGAAAGAGAAGTGTGTTTGGGAGCAAGTTTTTTACCCTCAGTCGGCTTTCAACCTCCGAAACGGCAGCAAGTAGGGTGAGTGTCTTTATTGCACCTTCTGGGCATCCAATACTGGTCTAATTATTGTATTTGGGTGATATATTGACACCAAATTTAATTTCAGGTAGGTGACAAAAGAAATATACTTTTACCACATTAAACAGCAAAGTATATTCATGTATGTTGTTTTGCTTCAGTTGTCAGACGTGTTAGTATAAAATAGAAGCAGTGAACTTACATTGATTTTGAAACTTCTTTATTCCTTGGCATGATTAATTATTAAAACAATCCCAAGAATATGTTTCAGAAATTTATTATTATGACCATTGTAAGTTTTATTAACAATTAATAATAGTAATATGAGTTAATAAGTTTTCGGAAGAACTTTTGTGATTTATAAGCACAAATTATAAATAAAAATCATACCATAGGTTTGTTTTTTGTATAAATAGAGTTAAAATTGGCATGCAAAGTAATTTCTGAATCTTTAATAGTGGAATTAAGCGTTTTTAGAATTCGAATACGGCGATAATTCGAACTTTTTTTTCCTCTAGTCTTTGAATTTAATTACGTCGGATTAAAATTATATCAAAGCATTGCTTTTAAATTAAATTAATTTTAGTAGGTTAAAATCAAGAAAAATATTTTATTTTTATATGTTTTTATGAGTTAAACCTGTCCATACTATGCACTTTAAAAATCATTAGTCTTTAACCCATTCTAGAAATTTACTGCTCTACAATACCAAAAAAAAAAATCCTTTTTAAAAATTTGTTTGAATATATTAGATAAGCATTGTTTCTTGTGCAAATGCTATTTATTTCTATTGTTATATATTTGTAGATATTGTTATTATTTTCAAAATTTAAAACAAAATGTAACCATAAAATTTATTTATTAATACTTTATTGGTAACAAATATTTACTGTTGATTTGTAAGTAATGTATCACTTACTAAAATTGTTAAATGTTAAAAATTGATCTTTATTAGTATTTTTATGTTTTTAAAAGTCTTGCTATAATCATTTTTAGTATCAGTTTCCCTCAATTTAAATTTTGATATAATAGGACTTTTTATTGCTTCAGAATTGTTCTAGCACTTCTGTACTTGAATAGGTTAAATTTAGAGCCACGTGAATAATATTTTCTTTGTTTTCTAGAACTCAACTCACGACAAATTAACGACAAAGCAAATTAACGTAATGCCTTATCGTTTAGAACAAAAATATTTTGCTGACATCATTTTTTTCCTTAGAATCCAAATGTAATGAAGTAATTGCATTTGTGCATTTCTTATATTTTTAAAACTTTTACTTCTTGAGAAAATGATTTACATTATTATAGCATTATTGCATACATATAATAGATGAGTTACTCTGCTCAAAAACAATAATTATATTCATTATATGTATTTGTTTGAATTATATTCATAACTATGCGCATAATATCACACACGGTTGAAATACTAGATTAAAAAATATAACTTAATAATGGAATTAGTGCCCATAAACACATCAGTACGATCTGATTCCAGATGAAATGCAGAATATAATAATTTATTCACCGAATGGCTGGAAAAGGTCAACACCAGCCTGCGACCTGTTTCTACACATTCTCTTCTGCACACAACTGTTTGTTTTACTAAACGATGTTAAATTCGAAATTACGAAATTCTCTACATCTGCCTACAAAAAAAGAAACGTTCAGTTACGGCTAAATATGATAATCGTTTGCATTTGCATTTGAATTTTACTTTGTCCTTTTTTAAAAACGCGGTATAGAGAAATGAGTTTTTATTCAATTTATGATCAATCTTTTTTATTCCAGGAATAATTCTTTAATCTGCTCGTGATATAGATCAAGATTAGTAAGGTAGTTGCATCAGTCAGATTTAGTGTTGAAAGGCTCATACGCATTCATCTCATGTACTTTTGACTTGAATATTATTCTGGATTCTCAAGGGTGAGTTATGTCAAAAAAATTATTTGTTTTGACTTTGCTGTTTGATTGGATTGTAAAAGAATTGTTGCAGCATTTGATGTTATAATTCTTTAAAAGAAAGTATTATTTTTAAACTTTTATTAAAAGTATGTTATTTTTAAATAATTATTTAACAGTAACATGCTAAAGGTTAACTTTTGTTTATGTTAACAAAAGTTAACTTAAATAATATTAAGGCAGAGTATTTAGAATTATATTTTTAGTACATATGGAAAACGGTGTGTAAGTTAAGGGTATTAGTCAATCTATAATATATTGTATTACTTATCACGCATAAAAGTTGCTTGAATTTAAAATGGTATAAAGTTTAAAATTTGTTTTCATTCTAATTATTCAGATATCATTTTTTTCATTTTGTTGTGGTCCTTAGGGTGGTACCTATGGCATAATTTGCATTGACCATAGATTTACTATGCTAGACAATGTTTTGGTTAAAAACGTTTTTAAATATTTTCCGTGATATATACCTCATGACCAAGTTCGTTAAGTTAACTTGCTCAACTGATGATTAAAAAGAAAAAGATAAGAAAGTAAGATTTCTTCAGACAAAGCAATAGAATTTATAACACCTTTTAATAAATCATATCTATGGTATTAATAAAAAATGTATTTAGGGCAGTGTTTCTCAACCTTTTAGTATTCACGACCCGATTTTCAATCATAATTTTCATCGCGCCCCCCCCTTCCCCACCGCATACAATAAAATGAATACAATAATAATGTATTTTGAGTATTTTGGCGCTAAATTTACACTACAACCTTAATTTCAAACTTTACAAATTATCAAGAATACGGAAGTTTATTGACATTTTGCAACACCGATCCTCAGCATTGAAAAATCCTATGCCTTTTTAGTGCTCTTTTATTGCGCCATGTCGGGCATTCTCACGGTTTCGCGAGATTTCGGTTTGTCTGGAATTTGTCTATTCAGCTTAAAAGTTAAGTTAGAAGCGAGCGCAGATGTGAACAAATGTTTTCTCATAGGGAGAAGGAGAAAGTTCTATGACGTCAATTTCAATTCCAGACAATCTCATTCGAGTCGATCCTTCTATCACTATTGAATCTATTCTGAATGTGTATGTTATATATATTTTCGTGTAATTGAAATTCGCCGTGTTAAATATTCACGGCAGCAGACTTAGGCAGAATCATGGATAAATTTTTAAGCGGGCATAAGCGAGCATTAGACGATAGACAAGCATCAATAAGTACACAGACGAGCGTGATTCTGAAAATAAAATCAAGAAAATATTCTCAAGAATACTTAAATTTTGGGTTCACAAGTGCTGAAGTAAATGAAGAAGAAAGGCCCCTGAGTATCATTTGCTCAAAATTGTTGGCGGCAGACAACATGAAACTTAATAAACTTAAACGACATTTGGAAACGCTTCATAGTGAGTACGTAAACAAACCCAGAGAATTCTTCGAATTAAAATTAAAATCATATGGAAAACAAAAATCATTGTTGAAAAATTTTTTGTCTGTGAATGAAAAAGCTTTAATTGCCTCTTTCAAAGTTTCATTTTAAATAGCCAGATGTAAAACGTCTCACACCATTGGTGAAGAGCTTATTTTGCCAGCCGCAATTGAGATTGTAGAAATTATGTTTGCAGAAAATTTTGCAAAACAATTGCAGTCAATACCTCTTTCAAATGATACTGTTGCCTGTCGAATTGCTGATATAGCTGAAGGTGTAGAGTGTCAGCTTTTGTCGAAGTTACGTGACAATTTTTTTTCAATACAACTCGATGAGGCAACAGATAGCAATAAAGATCCTCATTTCATTGCCTATGTTAGATTTTGTTATGATTTGTGAGTAGTAGAAGAATTACTTTTCAGCGAATCAATATAATTCAAAGCAACCGCATTCGCATTATTTGCTATCTTAAAGGATTTTATGAACGAGGCAAACACAGAATGGAAAAATTGCGTCGGAATATGCACCGATGGTGCTCGTTCTATGTCCGGAAGATACAAAGTATTCAAGCACTTGTGAAACAAAAATCACCAGAGTGCGTCTGGACACATTGCATCATCCACAGAGAAGCTTTGGCTTCCAAAAAAATGAGTCCTAGTTACAATATTGTGTTAACTACGGTTGTAACCGTAGTAAATTATATAAAAATGAGACCTCTGAAATCAAGAATCTTTTCCGAACTTTGTAAAGACATATGTGCAGTACATTCAACGTTACTATTTTATTGCGATTCAAGATGGTTATCACTGGGGAAATTTTTGTAACGTGTTAATGAATTAAGAGAAGAAATCGCCATTTTCCTAGAAGAGGAAAACAGACCGAAAGCTGAGAATTTCCGCGATAGTTTATTTGTAATGAAATTGAGCTACATGGTCGACATATTCGAGAAATTAAATAACTTGAATTTTCAACTGCAAGGAGCAAATACACATATATTAGATACGAGTGATAAAGTTAATGCTTTTTGAAGGAAATTGGAATTGTGGATCAGAAATTTAAAGCAATAAAACTTAACAATGTTTGTAAATTTGAATGATTGCATTAAACCTTACAAGGCTGAAGAACAACATGTAAAAGTTTTTTTTTGTAACCATTGAAAATCATTTAGCAATTCTAGCAAAGAATTTTAAAAAGAACTTTCTTGCTGACGACAAACTGATAACAAGTTACAAGCGGGTGAGGGATCCATTTCAAAATGCTCCCGAAGGGCTCTCAATTGATGAGGAAGAACCCTTCATAGACTTCACGGCAAGCGGGGAAACGAAAAGACAATTTAGTGATAAATCACTCTTTGAATTGTAGGCAGGAGTGGATGATAAGTTTTCTGCACTAAAAACAAGGGCATTTCGCATTCTACTACCATTTTCAACATCTTACCTTTGTGAAACTGGATTTTCTGTGGTGGCTTCTTCGAAGACAAAATATAGATCTCAACTAAATATAGAAAAAGAACTGAGAGTGTATTTCTAATATTAAACCCTCCTTCGAAAAACATTGCTCTGCAAGACAGGCTCATGGAAGTCAATAATAATTATTAAATTTGTTTATAATTTAGTAAGTTGTTTTAATTTAATAAGTTAATTATTAAATATGTCGAAATGTATTTTGTTTTTTGTATGTGTGTTTGTTCTTTCCTTTCAGTCAATCAATTTTTTTTAAATAACATTTTCTCTTGGATATGCTCGCGCCCCCCACTACAGTTCTCGCGCCCCCCTAGGGGGGCGCGCCCCACAGGTTGAGAATCACTGATTTAGGGCATGATTCTAACTTTTTTAAACTTACGCTTGGAATTAAGGGAAATAAAGCCTGACAAATTGAAATTGTCTAAACGCTACATTTATCTTCATCTATACTTATAATAAAGCTCAATGTGTGTGTGTGTGTGTGTGTGTGTGTGTGTGTTGGCGCTCTACAGGCCAGACCGTTCGACCTACAGCTACCAAATTTAGTACATGTATACCTTGGAGGTCGGTAATGTGCACCTCGGAGCCCTTTTTTTGTATTTTTAATTAGCATTTGAATTAATTAAAATTTAAGCGAAATTTCGACGTTTTTCCGCTATAACTTCCGAAAATATTATAGCACAAACATGATTTTTATATCAATTTAAAGATAAAAAAATTAGCTTTCTAACAGTATCAGTGTTTTAAATTTATAACGCAAGCTTCCATTTTTAACGAATTTTTAAAGAAATATTTTAACTATGTTTTTATCACGTGACTGGATAAAATAAAAGAATGCCGGAAGTTCAAATTAAAAAGCAACAACTATCATCGCAAATCAAATCTAAAGAAATACAACTTTCAGCACGTGACTGGATAAAATAACATAAATATAAAATGTGATATCTTCTAAAAAAAATAAATGCAAGGCAAAGGGTTCTAAGAAATCGTTTGCAATATTTATATCATTAATTCCATAAATTATCTTTATTTACAGTAAACCTGATTGAATTTAGACAGGATATGCATTGAAATCCCGACTTAATGGCATATTTCTATAATCGTTTGCAATATCTGTTTCATTAATTCAATAATTTTTTCCCTTTTTCGCTTTCTTTATTTCTAATATTTTAACATTTGGGCAATATCACCGAAAAAAACATTTTTAATATTTTGGAAGCATAATTGATAAATTATTAGAGCATTAAACTCAAAAAGTTTTTCCGAATAAAGTTACCGACTCTTTAACTACTAATAACTGAATCTTTTCACTTTAACTATTTCTTAAATTTTGGCTAATGAATATGGGATTTAATTGGAAATTTTAGAACGCATTACTCATGGCGAACCAGCTGGTCGCCAAAGGCGGCTAGTCAATAATAAATATGATATTTCTATTATTATGTGTGTTTACTAATTATTTGTTGTAATCTATGAAATATTTACATTTTGCTATGATAGAAAAACTTAAGGTCATTTTTGAAATAGTGGAAAAAGTGGATTTTAAATGCCCTGAATCTATTCGAAATTACTTAAAATATGTTGATTCTTTATTGGGAAAATATTTTAATGTGGTGTAATATTTTTTCTTTTTATTTACGTAATATAAAATTTTATAAAAGTTGAGAATCTTAATAAGTAATTACATCTCATATTTCTGTGATCAAGTATTCTAATTATCAAATTATATTTTTCTTATGAGTACATAGATTCATTATACTTAGATCTGTAAATACCATTAATCATGTTTAAATGCATGTAATGCTCAATTTATATAAGGAAATGCCATTCTATTTTAAACTAAAATTGATAATTGAAAAAGAAAACAGAAAACAAAACGCATTAAGTAATTAGAAGTTAGTTTATAGGTCTTTAAAATTTTGATGTTTTCCCCCTTCAGCTACATTTTTCTATTATTCTTAAACTTCCTCTTCCATTTCATTTTATGATGCAATTGCCTTTTTAAATTGAGATTTTGTGGTTTATTGAGGAATTACTGTAAATATCTGTTGGAATCCCATAATCGATACTGTGTTGCAATTCACTTATTGATGGGCATTAACTTTTATCTTATTGTTGAAATATTATTTTACTCGCAAGTATATCCCCGACTGTTTTGTGATAAAATATTTTTATGCAATTATTAATAAAAAAATTAATTTAATTAACTATCACGTAACTTATACTGAAATTAGCTTTATTTTCTTGCATTTGCTGTCAAAATGTGAAATATAAATATATGAAATCATATAAAATCAATAGTAATTGTTAACGGAATGTAATGTTTATATAAAATAAAAAAAAATATTTAATCCTAAGATTCGACAAAATAAGAATTCCCAAATAAATCTACGTAATACACAAAGAAATAACAATATTTCTGTAAAAATAATGTTGCATTAAATATTATAGTATAAAATGTTCATATCGTTTGAAGCCTTATTATCATGTGAGAGTATGGTTCTATTTTTGTTAGGAGCTTTTGAATAACTAAAGGAAACAAATGATGTAAATTCGAAATCTTGTAGGCAATGATTAAAGCATAAATGGCTCTATTCATCAAACATCTTTAGCCATATATATATATATATTTATTTACCTGCTTTTACCAGTATTGCATTATTATATGTATGCTCCTTTGAAAGCAAATGCGTTTTAAAAGTTGACCTGCTTTTACCAGTATTGCTTTTATATTATGGATAATACTTTGACATCAGATACGTTTTTAAAAGGTGGATGTAGAACTATGGCATCATAGCTGTTATTTCCATGGAATGCAATTTTTATTTCGGAATAAATCAAACTATATATAATTTTTACAATATTTTTAGAAGACTTCACTCGTGCTTAATGATAGTTTTGATAAAAATATTTTCTCTTTTTCTCAATTGGAAAATATCACTTCAATAATTTTTAAGTGAGAAACCTTGAAAGACTCCTCTTCTAAGATTAATCCGCTTTGAAACTGTTTTATGATCTCGGAAATAAGAAAATAGCAGCTTGTATTTGCAATAATATTGTTTTCATAAAAATTCTACACAAGTTAATAAGTTTAAGAATTTCTTGGTAAAAAGCTTATCATTTGGTATTACCATATATAAATATAGAGAGAGAGGAGTGGGGATAGAGACCCATAAAGAAGCCTTGTGGTTCTTTCAAAGAAACAGGATGACAAATTTTATTAAAATTTGTAAATAATAGTTCTTAAATAAACAGTCAAAGTTTTTCTATGCAATTTTTTTGTCACACAATTTGTCCTTTTGCGCATAAACTTTTAAAATAGAATTACATGCCATGCATGATAATCGTAACTGTTAGCGTTTCCAGGTTGCATGTTGTCTTACTCGTTCTGCAACTTCATTTTCTTAATTTTTGTACTCATTTGATATCAATATTGAATTGATACAGCCCAATTGTCATGTATTATGTTAACATGCTCGATAGAAGGCAAGCTAAATCGAAAATATTGAAGAAAAAAAAATAGTAAGTCTAAATATACATCGCATTGAGTTTTTTTTTT
>JAPMOQ010021089.1:188-20049 GCA_026543055.1 Argiope trifasciata
CAATCTGTCCTTGGAAATAATAATGCAATGAGCTACAAGGATAAAATTCGAGATATGACTTATTTTATCATCAAAATCATTGATTTTACTAAATTTTGAGCCGGATTTGATTTTGAACTAACTATTGATAAACTTAAATCAATCTTAATGGACCTATCAACGAAATTCGGAAATCTTTCATTTTGTCTTCAAATTATTAGCCATGTTACTAAATAGTCGCCAAATTTTTTCCCAATATCGGGAATCATTGATCCGATATCTGTAATACAATTTATAAAACTATCTGTCAAACTGTTTTCCTTCCGATGGGATTATCTAAGCTGGGAAGCAACATTTCAAATTTGTAAAAATATGTATAAAAAAGTTAACCTGAAAACTGCTCTGAAATTTTTGTGTGTCATTCGATTAGCGGATAAGTTTTCTATATTTTCTCTAACATCCATGCAATGATCTTTCCTCCAGGTTATAAGGTGCTAACCACTTTTGGAGACCATTTGATTCTCAGGATTAATGGGTGCCAAAAGCTTCAATTTAATATTTTTATAAAGTGGCATCTACAGCAATTGAAATCGCATTCTTTACACTCAAGTGAAATACTTGCATTTTACCGATTGAGTTATTGTCTGTTGATTTTAGTTTTCACTACAAATTACTAAAACTCTCTTTAAAGTATTAAAAATGAATTATTTTTAATACTTAAATGAAATTAAATCTAATATTATAATACGAGGAATGGTTGCCAAGTCGAAAATAGCCCCAGAATTAATAAACTCCGGGTCTGGGGTTTTTGGCCACGAGGAATCGATTGGCGCCGGGTTTGAAGCGCTACGGTCGAGCAGTTCGGAGTTACAGATAGGATATTTTCAAACATTATTAGTTCGCCATAATGGCTACTTAAATTTTCAAGCGGTAACGTGCTGCCATCTATAGCCAATATGGCGAACTAATAAAGTTTTATGTTTATGCTGTTATAGGTTTATAATATGTTTCTTATGTATGTATATATGTTTGGTTTTTCTAAATAAATTTGTCAAAAATATTGAACTTCAACACACTTCAATCTTTACCTTTACTTTACCTTTGTATAGAATAGTTCCCTTTCCAAACTCTAACTTTGTTTAGAATAGTTTACAATGGTGCACTTTAACCGCTTATCTTTTCACCAATGGTTTCACAAATTTTCTTATGGCATGTATTGTTTTGATAAATCACAATTGAAAATTTAAATCTTCGAGTTAGCTTCGATACCTGTTTTCTCCGAGCGGAGCTCGGTCACCCGCTGGTGTATTAAAAATGAAACAATAAATGAATTAATATCTGAAGAAAAAAACTGTGTTAACATCATGTGTTATCCACTACAAGTTTAAACTAATGTATTTGAACTTGAGTGGCTGAATAAAACGTATTTTATTAACAACTGAAAATTTGAACAAGGCATATAAATATATATATAGAGAGAATTAATAATAGGTACATTTAAAAAATGGGTTTGAGCTGAAGCAGTTGAACGTAGAGAACAAAGCTATGGTAGTGGTTTCGATATCAAATGCTTTGATGCCTTGACCCTTGGAAAAGCAGATCTGGTCACAAGTCCGTTATTCTCTTTTTCATAGGAATGCCCTCATGTATTTTCTATACCCAAGGTGATAGAGGATTATCTCAAATGCTTCAGGTCAGTAAAATGTTTTGACAATGAAATCTCTTATAACCGTTAAGGTATCCGACGATATTCGAAGGAATTTTTTTGGAGGAAAAATTGGATTTTTAAAACTATTTAAAACTATGGTTTTCATATGAATTGTCAATTATAATAAAAAAAACTCTATAAATATAAAAAAAGTTTGGATTTATAATATATTTCAGGAAATGAAATTTAGCTAAAACGGTTATCTCTCTGCATAAAATTATAATGTAGCGATCCTATTTTTCTTTGTACACAAGTTATAGAATATAAGGATGAATAAAATGAATTAAAATCTAAGAAAAAATTTGAGATGCAAAGTAGTTATGGGTAAAAATATGCATTTTTCCATAAATTCGCAACTTAATTAAAAAAACCACCTATAAATAAAAAAGTATTTCACTAACAACAAAATTTTGGTTCATTTCATTGCCCAAATTACTTAAAACACACGCTGAAATTTTTATGCAAATACTTCCATTAGTTTTTGAGATATGTTAACGAGGGAGAATTCTTATAAAAATTAAAATTGTGAGAAAATTGAAAATGTTTAGCTGAAAAATTTGTTTTGCTTAAAATTCTCCTCGATGGTAAATCCATTCCTCGATAGTCATTCCTTCTTTTTTCTAGAAAAAAGAAACTGTTTTGGAAAGAGTAATGGTAATGGTAATGAACAGAGTTTTGATAAGAGTGAACTAAAAGAAATGATGATTTAAAAAAATTGATTATAAATTAGAATTATAAACCAATTTCATATGAAGAGTCACTTAAAGAATAAACTTGCTGTTTCAAGTAGTTGATTATAAACTAGAATTATGAAATAATTACATATGAAGAATCACAAAAAGCAAATATTCCATTTATTATATATCAATAATTTATTCAGAGCAAATTAATTCTGAGCATGCTATTGTCATGAGTTTATAATCATGATTATAGCTCATTCACTCCATTGTTTTTATCCAGCTCAATCGTATATTTCCTTCGAATATGAGACTGGTAATAAGAAGAATTATAAGAACAAGAAACCTAATTTTCTTCGTTCTTGTCTCAAATATAAATTGAAAATTCAATTTACATTTTTAATACATCATCAGGGAACTTACATTTTGCATTATTACATAAGGTTCCAACAAATATCTGAAGATTGAATTTTGAATTACTTAAACTAAAAGTATGAGTTAAATTTAATTGAAATCTGTAGACATGGTTTTCAGACCAAAAATCAGATATGAAGACTTTTTACTTTTGATATTAGTGATGCAGCAGAATGATGTATAAGGAATTGCTTTACATTTGATTCGAGCTTTCATTTTTTGCTGAATACTTAGATTATCAGATGCTTTCATTTCAAAGTGCTAATTAATTTTATAGGCACAGTACACAGACACAGGAAATGTCATTTGAAATCTCAACATCTACATTTTTTATTTTTAGTTTAATTTCCTATCGTATTAGTTTTTTTTCAAAGTGACCATAGTTTTTTCTTGCTATTATCAGAATCAATGATTATGCTTTCAGGTAAGATATCTATTTTTAATTGTTACGATTAAATTTAAAAATAAGTGCATAGCATTAATTACTTTCAGCTTCACTAAGTTTGAAAAAGAGGTTTAAAATTGTTTTGAGGTATTGGAAACACTATGCATAATCATATTCTAAAAAAAAATTTATATCCTCCATACATTTAAAACACATATGCACATAATATACATGCACATATACTCTCAATAAAAGAACAAAAATCTTAGATTTGTGTTTTGATGCCATGAAGACTATAAAACCAAACTCAGTAGCTTAGTGAAGGAGTATTTTCAATCTCTAGGTATATTGTGTACAAAATAAGAACTAGCCACCGTTCAGTGGATATTTTATGTTATGTTCTTAATATTATTTTTAAGGGGAAATTAAAATTAGTAAAAAATAATATAAATATTATTTGAATTTTATTTTTTGATTTGCTTTACTTGCTATTTTATATAAAAAAAATAAAATATTTGTCTTTTTTTTTTTGACAAAAATTCAAAATTTTTTTTTTTTTTTGAAATATTGAATTTGAAAATAGGTTTTTCAAAAAGTCGATTATTTTTGTATAAATCCTAAGAAAAATGACGTAGAGTTTTGTTATTGACTATTAGTTCATAGTAGTTTATGTCTTCAAAATAAATATTCGTACAAATTAGTTTTTTTAAATCTCAATCGAAGGTTATTTTAATGGAAAGCTCTTTAAGGAATGGCGTTTATAAGATTTACAACTGTCTAAAAATAGCTACGCATGGCCCTAATCGGACTGTCCAAAAGCCATGGTATAATTCATTGTCATTCTAGAATTTGGGCAAAATCCAATATATTATTGTGTGTGACATTGGAAGACATTTTCCAAAGCCTTACGTAAAAACTTTATTTGATATGGGTTTTGCATTTTCAACTTCCATTATTATTTTGTGTAGAATATAAGAAATACATATATTTATTATATTATTTTTTATAAAAGTATTTGAAACAATATTTGTTGAATAGTTTCTTACTTGTACTGAAATACAGTTTCAATTTGGTAAGAAGGACGATTATTTTACGATAAAAATGACTCTAAAGCAATAACTTTCGTAGAATTCTAATCAATTCTAAATTGTATCTTTAGAAAATTCAGAGTGCTTTAGATTATTCATTTTTTTTTCACTTAAAATTAAGTATTCCTTTTATAATCATCTTTCTGGATATAAAGAAACTGTGATTTATAGTATTTCAATCAGTATTGCTAGTTAAACAAACAATTTTCCATCGGTTTGAGTTTTCGATATTGATATATAATTATTCTAGAGTTGGAGTTCCCTGAATCTCAAATTACATTCTAAAAATGGCTCTTATCCGCTTCGAGTTCTGCGAATCAGTCGATGAAATGAATTACGTTTTTTTCCCTTCAAGTATGAAATGATTACTAAGCAGAAAAAAATCGATTACTTATCGTTTTCAATTTCTATCTTTTCGAAAGACACAAACATGATGCATTACTTTACGATTTTTTTCTAAAATCAATACTTTTTATAAATCCAATAGCAGTATACAATAAAAAATTTTATTTACGAAAAAACTTATTTTTTTCAACGTTCACATCGTTTAATTTTTCTTTAATAGCTTTAGAAAAAATTCAAAAATTAGAAAAAAGCCCTGCTTTGGGAAAAGATACACATACCCTATTCCAAATTAGATACTTTTGCCTATATTTTGTGGATAATCTTAAGAGAGTTATACTCGCATAATCAAAAGTTACTCCAAAATTTTTAGATTTGAATGTAAGTGTACATTAGTGTTCCGTGTTTTCCCATGATGTTCTATATATAGATAAATTTAACCTCTGGCCTGATTATCTCGAGTTATTTTGAGTTCGTATATATAGCAGTTAATTATTATACCGAGAAAACTCTTGCGATGAATAATTTGTAGTAAAAGTTGCTTTATCACGGTTTTACTTGACCTGGAGGAAATGAAAGGAAATATTCAGCTTTGATTGGCAGTCTGCCAAGTTTTGCTGATTTCTCGGTTCTTTTGACCTGACTGGTAACGTGTTTTCAATATTGTATAGTTGTCGTCTGCTTGTGGATTAGTAATGCACAAAAATTGATAGTTGCGTTGAAAAAAGTAAAATAATGGCGATAATGCAAGACAGCAAAAACGATGATTTTTCAGATAGTGATTCCTGTTACTGATAAAATTTTAAATCCAACGAAACAATATACTCTGTGCCCCCATAAAAAAAGATCCCAGAAGTAAACCAGTAAGTGAAGAGACCAGATACCAATGCGCAGAATGTCAAGTATCACTTTGTGTTTCAAAAACTATCATACAAAGACAAATATTTAACTTTTTCTCATTCGCCCGATATAACTCGGGATAGTAAAATAATATTAAAACTAAATGATTTTACTCCCATAAAAATTAAAAATTCAACTAAAAACCTATGTATTTCGTTTCCTTAATAATAAAATTAAAAAATGTTACGAATTTTTGCAATTTTTTTCAAAAAGATGTGTGAGGGAAGAAGTTAAAAATGGTGTGAAAAATGATCTCAAAAATTAAACACTGACTTGCATTATTACTTAAATATTTGCTTCATTGCTTAGTGAAAATGCAATTAGAAAATGAAATAAATAAAATATATACCTTTATTATATTCTAAATTCGGTATGTTTGACAATTTTTTGTGGATAATCTGACTGCAAGATATACCCACATAATCAAAAGGTGTTTCTGAATCTCTAAATTTTATGTAAATATATAACCTTTCTTCAGTATTTCATGTCTTCCCACGACGCCTATTTAAAGGTAAATCTAACTTTAATCTGTAGGTAAATTGAATTTAAAACGAGGGGATAAAAAGTCTTTCAAAATTAAGCAACGATTAGTCTTATTGTTTAAAAATTATCTTCTAAAATAATTCAAAATAATTTTTTAAAAATTAAACAATAAATGGATACAGATATTATATTGTATATTATATACTTTTGCCTGTCTACTCGGGATAATCTTGCAACTATATATAGCCCCATAATCAATAGGAGCTCCAGAATTTATTATAAGTATATAATCTTCCAGTGATCCATGACATCTATTTTATAGATAAACCGTTCATTACATTAAAACATGGCGCTATTAAAAGTTTCCTAAAAGTAAACAAAGACTTGCAATATTGCTTAAATATTAGCTTCATTGTTAAGTAAAAATAAAATTTTAAAAATGAAAGAATATAGAAATTTAATTATTAACTTCTAAATTAGAAACTTTTGTCTGTCTTTAGTGAGTACCTAGCACCAAAATATGTCCACGGAATTGAAAGACACACCCGAATTTCTCAATTTAATGTAAGTATATAATCCTCCATCAATATTCCATGTTTTTCCGTGATATTTATTTATAGATAAAGTCACCCTTTATGAAGGAAAAGACTTCCAAAATTAAACAAGATATTGTCTTATTGCTTAAAAATTAGCTTCATTGCTTAGTGAAAATATAATTGGAAAAAGATAGAAAGAAAATGTACATATATTATATTTTAAATTAGATATTTTTTCCAGTATTCTTTATTACACCAAGACATTCCCTTTAAATAGAAAGGTGCTCCTGAATTTTTTAAATTAATATAAGTATACAATCGCCAACCAGTATTCCATGTCTTTGCATAATGTCTATTCGTAGATAAAGCCGTGGCTTTAAATTAAAACGTGATGAGAGTAAAAAGTCTACCAAAATTAAGTAAATGTCTGGATTTTTGCTCCAAAATTAGCTTCATTGCTTAGTGAAAATACAATTAGAAAGTGAAAAAAAGAAACATTGTATTCTAAATTTGATATTTTTCCTATATTTGTTATTACACCAAGATATGAACAAGGAATTAAAAGGTGCTCCTAATTTTTTAATTAATATAAATATATAATCGCCCACCAGTGTTCCATGTTTTCCCATGATATCTATTCATTGATAAAACCATCCTTTAAATTAAAATTTGGTGTGAAAAAATGTGAAAAAAAAATCTTCCAAAATTAAGTAAAAGCATGGAATTTTGCTTCAATATTAGCTTCATTGCTTATTGAAAATACAATTAGAAAATAAAAGAGATAGCTGTCATTATGGGTTTTACACTGGCTGCTCCGTTACCATGGTGTAAGCCTCTTTTTCTTAGCGCCTCTGCTCTCAATTAAAGTACTTATTTCTTCGAGGATTAGAATCTAAGCCTCCAACTAACCTTTGCATCTGATTTACTTTTTTTTGGTTGTTTTTTGATGCTTGGCGATGTTGTTCGATATAATGTTTTGCTCTGGTACGCCTAGAACTTGATGGCTAATGTTGAAGATTTTAAAAGAACGAGATGTTAAGCTGGTCGCATTTTTAATTTTCAAATTTTCAGAAAATTTAGATTTAACTCTAATTAAAGTCTCAAAATTAAAGACATTAGTGGACATTTTTTGCTGAAATTTGAAATCAAATATAAGTAAAACTGAGCCGAATTTGACAGGACAAATTGTTTTTATTGTTTCCAAGTTTAAGTACATCGAATTATAATGAAAGTATAACTTCGTGAATAAAATTTTATATTATATTAAAAAGCTTATTGTAATTTAGTAGCACTTTATATTTATTTCAATTTCAATATTCAAAATACAACTTAAATCTTATCTTTATCGTATTTAGAAAGGATAAGTAAATAGTGACGGCAAAGTCGCAACAGAATTTTGTCCTCAACATTACTGATCAATTTTAGTTTATTTAAAACAGAAAGTTTCTGAGTTGCTCGAGAAAGTCGGAGAAGTATTTTTTATTTTCGAAAAATTATATAGATATTACTTACATATTACCATTTTTTAAAACTTTGTGATATAGACTTTGTTACTCAGGATATCACTTTACTTTTCAGCTTTTTAAAACTTTTCTATAGAATTTTTCTGATTTAACATTTCATTTTGACCAAAATTAATTTTTAAATCCAAAATTTATTTTGGATTTAAGGAGACAACAAAATTTTATCTTTGTTTTATCATTATATATTTGAATCATAGTTCTTGCAGACTTATCGAATCAAAACTGATGATCTAGGCTTAATCTGAAAATCCGGTCAAAGCAAAAGCGTCAAACCTCAAAAATAAACAGATATGGATTTCTTTATTCCTCATATCTCCAATATATGTAGGTAATGTTATAGTCTTTGCATCTTTAACATTCTATGCTAATTGCTTCAAACAATAGGAGATTGCTTCATGAATAAAAAAAATAATTTTGATAAGTAATTTTTGATCATATCTAATACTATAATACGAGGAATGGTTGCCAAGTCGAAAATCGCCCCAGAATTAATAAAATCCGGTAAACTTGGAGGCCTGGGGTTTTTGACCCCGAGGAATCGATTGGCGCCGGTTTTGAAGCGCTACGGTCGAGCAGTTCGGAGTTACATATAGGATATTTTCAAACTTTATTAGTTCGCCATAATGGCTACTTAAATTTTCAAGCGGTAACGTGCTGCAATCTATAGCCAATATGGCGAACTAATAAAGTTTTATGTTTATGCTGTTATAGGTTTATAATATGTTTCTTTTGTACGTATATATGTTTGGTTTTTCTAAATAAATTTGTCAAAAATATTGAACTTCAACACACTTTAATCTTTACCTTTATTTTACCTTTGTATAGAATAGTTCCCTTTCCAAACTCTAACTTTGTTTAGAATAGTTTACAATGGTGCACTTTAACTGGTTATCTTTTCACCAATGGATTCACAAATTTTCTTATGGCATGTATTGTTTTGATAAATCACAATTGAAAATTTAAATCTTCGAGTTAGCTTCGATACCTGTTTTCTCCGAGCGGAGCTCGGTCACCCGCTGGTATTTTAAAAATGAAAAGAATAAGTATTTTTTAAACAATTAGAATAAGTTTTTAAAAGCACTATATTATTATTGTAAAAAGCAGCATAATTTTTATTGCTATTATTTTTTTCCTTTTTAAACTTCAAATCAATTGTTGATGAAATTCACCATCATTGGGCTTCACTTGTAAGATTTAAAAGCCTTTAACTAACGATTCATTGACAATTAAATTATGAAAATATTAAAATAATACACCATCAAAATTGTTTAAAATGTTAGGCCAGAAGCAGTAGAAAAATTGATTGCAGTAATTTTTTCTTTATAAACTAGAAACATGACAAGCAAAAAAAATAATAATATATATTATGGGACAATAATATGAAATATTTTCTAATAACTCTATTTTAATTAGTTGAAATTATCACTAAACCAACAATCTTTATCGATTAACAAACAATATGGCAGGAAACTACGCTGTGATTTCCAAGGGGAAAACTACAACCGCAGACGATAGATAATTCATATGCTATATTGTGAAAGCCGACTCCATAATAAAACTACATTTGTAGATGAGAGATAATAGAAAAACTATACTGCGAAAGCCGATTTCAAAATAAAATTACATTAGCAGACGATAATTTTACAAAAGCTATTCTGTGAAAGCCGATTCAAAAATTAAAAAAAGGAATGAATCGCCAATTTATTGCCTATGTATTTAGAAGCATCACAAATGACTGCTTTCACATTGTGAGGCTCCAAAAACCTCTAGAAAAAACAGTGTCATATTCTCACATGATAAAATGCAAATTTGGCGTAAATGTTTAGCATACAAACATCAAAAATGAAGTTTTAATTAAAATATGCAATGAATGTTAAATACGAAAATGAATGCGATGAAAAGTTTTTCATCGTAATTGTGAAAACATAAAGTGCATTAAATTATACTGAGAAAGCCAACTCCTAAATAAAACTACATTAGCTGAAGACGGATATTTCAAAACTATATAGCTAAAACCGACTCCAAAATAAAAAAAAAAGCATAAATCATCAATCTGTTGCCTACGAATTTTCAGGTTTCAACAATTTATTGCCTTCAAATCGCTTCAAAAACCTCAAGAGAAAACATTGTCAGGCTTTCACATGGTAATATTTTCAAAAAATTCATGTCTTAAGAAGAACCTTCGTCTGCATTGGAAAATAAAGAACCTTAGGAAAGAAATTTGGTGAAGAAATATTCGTGAGCAGTTCAAGTTAGGTCGGAAGCTAACGTTTGTGATCATTTCACTTACATTCAGACAGTTTATTGAGTGTTGAATTGTTCCCTCGGCATCCTTTAGTAAGTTCACTAACAGTTAACTTCTTGCTTTCACTTCGTTTCTTTCGCTATTAGAAGATAGGTCAACTACCACTGGAGACATCCCCCAAAAATTCTAATAGTTGTGTTTTTTTTCGAATGAAAAAAAAAAAGCGGAATTAGATACAATTACTAAGCCTTCATTTTTTAATGCAGACAAAATAGAATAAAATGGAAAACAAAAAAAAAGATTAAATAAATCTATTATTGAAAATTTCAAGTTATCATGTGAGAATATTATTATTCTTTAAATTATTAGTTGTCTTAATTAACTTAAGTCATTAACCAGTTTAAACCAATTCTTATGAAGAAAAAAAACATGGTTTTTGTAAATAGTACGCGTACCTAATCTGATAGTCTCGTGATTGTTTCAAACAGGCTGAAACTGGTTAATGACTTAAATGAATTAAAACTATTCGTAAGAATTCAGATATTGTATAATTTGGAAATCAAGGGCTATATTTAATGGGCAATATATCTCAGAATGTGACAAACTTCTGCAATATTTTCTGATGACCATATTTTAATTAGTTGAAATTATCCCTGATCAAACAATCTTTATCAATGAAACAAAATATTTTAACTTTTTTAAATTTATTTAAAAAAAGACATTGCGCGAGTTATGAAATAACACTGTGATTTCAGAGGAAAAAAATATAACACCAAACTATAGATATTTCTAAAGATATACTGTGCAAGCCAACTCCAAAATAAAAAAGGGATAAATCGCCAATTTGTTGGGAACGCATTGAGGCTTCAGCAATTTCTTTATTTCACTTTTTGAGGCTTCCACAATTTGTTGCCTTAGCATTTTAAGGCTCCACAATCCTCAAGCGAAAACAGCATCATGTTCGGACATGATAAAAAAATAATGAACGAATTGAAGGATAAATCGAACTTGGAATGAATGAATTGAAGAATTTATCGACCTTGGAATGAATGAATTGAAGAATTTATCAAGAGCCATTTTCAAGTACAGATTCAAACCAACGATTTTGTTTTCGAAACGGGTTCCACTTTCTTTCAAATATGATCCTCTCCGTGAACCACCCAAAGATACTAAGAAAAAAAGATTTTTAGAAGATCGTATTTATTTCACGTAATGTAAAAAATGTAAATTTAATATTAGAAAATTCATACATATAAAATTATATAAGAAAGAGTGCCAGAGATTTCAACTTTTTTATATTTGCGGATTTTTGATGAGAATGACCAATTTTAATAATTCCAAAATTAAATTAACAGTTTAATAAGGATTTTATTCAATAATTTTCACTATATTGATGTTAACATTACTTTCATCGAGTTGAAAATTTTGTTTTTATAATTGATGATAAATCTTTAAAAAATTGAAAAACTATGAAAGGAAAAATTTTGTCAAGCAGTATTGATATAATAATAACCATATTCTAAATAAGATACTTTTGCCTATAATTTGATAATAATCTTACATAATCAAATCCTCATAATCAAAAGGTGCTCTAAATTTCTAAATTGGAATGTAAGTATACATTCTTCCATCAAAGTTCCATGTTTTCCTATGATGTATATTTATTGATAAAGCCATCCTTTAAATTTGAACATGGTGTGAAAAAATGATCTATTAATTGGAATTTGAATCATGAAAATGATCTATTTATCTCTTTAAAAATTAAAAACCATGAAAGGAAAAATTTTATCAATCAAATATGCAGTATTGGTATAATAATAATGTCTAAAAATTACGAAGATTACTCCATTACAACCTAGAAAAAATATAAGGCGAAATAGGTGCTAGTAGATACTTGATTACTTTTTACTTATTTTTATACAAATTAAATGGTGAAATTGATTTAACGCTTTTTCACTAATTTTTCATGTGCTATTGCTATATACAATTTATGTTCTTGATGATAACACATTTCTTTTAATATCTTCATATCAAAAGAAGCCTTCATTCAAGGAATTTAAATTTTGTTTCCATTTTAGCTTAGCTATCTAATAAAAGAAAGTGAGAAAAATTATTTTAAGATTCCATAGTATTTATGAAAGTGAATTATAAACTAGAAACAGAAAATATAGAGAACAAATAATTAAAAAAATTTTTAACACCCTGATAAAGGTATAAAATCTAATATTATAAAGTTTCATTATTGATGCCATTCACGTTGATAATACATATGAACAATAATTTTTCATCGCATCTTTGATCCAGCATTCTTTTCTGGAAATGTATAGGAAACATTGGTGGAAATTGAAAACAAAAACCAGCTGCTGCGAATAGTAAATTCGGTTTACATGTCTTATGTATAATAGTTTCAATTAGAAGTGTCACTTGATTCGATAATAAATCCGTTAGTCATTCAATATCGCTTCCGAAAACCTTTCTGCAGGAAACTGAGAAGACTTATTTACCCGTTAGCTCCATATTTTCTTATTTTTGTTCCTTTTTTTCGCAAGAAGAATTTTCTTGAATACAATATCCTATTGATATTGTAATCCACTCACAAAGTAACATTGAATGAATTTTATTGAAAATGATCTAAATAAAATTACAGGAATAAAATAGAGAAAGAAAAAGAATCCTTTTTGAATCTCTATTCATTCACTTCATAATGGCGTATAAGAATGGCAGAGCTGTTCCCCTTTTTATTATACTTAAAAAAAAGAATTGCTTTTAGGCAAAAATAAAGAAGAAAGAAAATCACGGAGATTAAACTTTGTTCTCTTTTCACGAAGAAAAATTCTTAATTAAAAGTAAGGATTATAAAAATAGGATTAAGAAGATTATAAAGGGACTTCATAATTAAAATGGCCGCAGTCTATGACCGGAAAAATGATTTCTATTTTAAAAATAGCTTTTTATGGAGTATTAGCGTGCGTAGGGTAGAAAACAATCGATAAAATAGAGTTTAGCTTTAGTTTCCATACATAGAGAGTAGTGGCTTTATTGAGGATTCACTTTAAAACAATTATTTTACAAACTATTTTAAAAATATAATAAATATATTCAAAAATTCAAAATTTATGTTTACAACTGACAGATAATAACTACTAGAGCTCGCTTAATGCAACTATTTCTCAGTATGTCTTTGGGTTTGATAAAAATTTTGCATTTCAAAGTAATGTCTATTAATAATAAAAGCGTAAATGCAAGTGTGTACTGGCACTCTATAGGGCACGATATTTTATTTATATAATTTGGTACAAACTTACTTTAGAGGTTGCAAAAGTACGCATAGGAAAGATTAGTTCCTATATGCTCATACAAAAGTTAAAATTGGAAATTTTCATTTACCGCTTGCCTGATTATCCCGATTTATCTCGGTTTCGATTATATTGCAGTTGAACATTGTCCCGGAAAAACTCGGGCGAAGCAGAATTGGTCACTTCAATTTATTGATCACGGTTTTACTGGGCCTGAAGAGAATGAAAGGAAATATTCAGCTTTGACTGGAAGTTTGCCAAGTTTGGTTGGTTTCGAGGTTCATTTGGCAGGACTGGCCACGTGTTTTCTTTATTGTATAATATACGTCTGCTGGTGGATTAGTAATAAATAAAAAAAGATAATTGTGTTGAAAAAAAGTAAAATAATGTCGATGTTACGAAATAGTGATAGCGATGATTTTTCAGAGAATGATTACGAAGATAGTGATTCTTGCTACTAAAAAAAATCGAATACAACGAGACAGTGTATTCTGTGCTCCAGTAAAAGAGATTCTAGTGGTAAGACCAGATCAAACACCAGTGGACAGAATATCAAGTATCACTTTGTGTCGTACCTTTTTTCAAAAACTCTCAAACAAAGACTAATATTTAACTTTTTTCAATAAGCCCGAGATAACTCGGGATAGTAAACTAATATTAAAACTAAAGGCTTTTACACCCCAAAAACAATAAAAAATTCACCTTTAAACCTACAAATTCCTTTTCCTTGTTTTTTGATAACATTTTTTTAAATGTGAGGATTTTTTGCAATTTATTTTTTAAAAACTTGTAAGGGAGGCAGTTAATTAAAAATCAATAAAGATTTTGGTATTTAATGCAAATTAACATGAAAATAAAAATCTTGATTTCCATCCTGGAAAAATTTCGAAATGGCAGTTAATTAACTCGGTTAATCAGTTTGTCTACCTCAAAAAAAACCATCAGTTTAATTCATTTCCGTAAACACCAGTTTTGTGAAGATGCGTTAATGTGTAACTTACAGAGGTGTTCAATTTTTTTTTGTTAACGACTGTACCAAGGTTCCGTCACATTTATTGAATTTAGGTTACTGGGAAATCAAATTTCTGACTATTTTTAAAGCCCCATAGCTTGGAAAGCAATTTAGACTTCTCTTGAGTTAGCATTAGAAACTCGTATTAACAAATGCAAATTTTTTAACTAGGACAGCTTTTAGATTATTAGTTAAAATCCTTTCTCTCGTTTCTCAGTTCAGACTCCTTTTATAATTCATGCAAACCAGTATTCTCATAAATAATGCTCTCGCATTTGTGCATGCCTCACGGCGTGCACAAACAGAAAGAACAGTAGGGACACAGAACAGAAAGAAACAGTATTTTGCAACAAAATATTAAAAAATTGTTTCAAAATCTAACCCCATTAAATGTAAAAGATTTTAAAGAGAGGAATTACTTTATATATTATATATTACTAAACTCTAATGGATCTGTGGAAAAATGAGAAATAATGTTAAAAACAATTGTATAAATAATTTAAGGTAACAAAGACCTTGAATATACAGGGTGTTTCAAAAACCATGACCGAGGCTTTTATTCCTTGAATACTGGTCAGAGACATTAATAGTCAACTACAAACCTGCGTAAAAAGTGCAAAATGTTATGAAATCGATTATAATTTTCAGGGGAATAAACTTAAGAAAATACAAATTTTAAATTTTTATACAGACCCCGTAAAAACAGTAAAATGTGCTCCATACTCCCAATAAGGTTATGTACAAAATTTCAGACTTTTAACATGAAAACTTTCAAAGATATGTTAAAGCAAAGTTGGTGAATTGTCAATCACAAATTAAAAAGCAAATGTTTACAGTTTCAGTGCAGATGACGCTACGCAGGAATGCATCTTAAGGAAATAAAATATGCTTCGTATCTTTCGCTTTCAATACAAATTTTAAAATCTATACTGCCTGAAAAATACTTAAAAATTTTATACCAGGAATTACAAATTGTAGCTTAAAAATAGCACAGTCAAAGATCTTGTAAAAATACTTCAATCATCTTTCCTTTAAGTTATTATTTCTACAAATTTTTAATATTTTTGAACCAATAAATAGAAAATTACTTTTTATTTATTTAGTAATCACTTTCTGTGTTAATTTGTGTACGAATCCTAAAACACGAATATCCGACATGATTTTTCTTCTTTGTGAACTCATATCCGAGCATCGAAAAGTAGTTTAAGTCAGCATTTATGTAGCTTCATATCTATGAGACTTTTTGTGAAAAAAAAATCAAAATTTTGTACATGACCTTTTTAGAGAATGGGGCTCCTTTTACTAATTGGGAATTTTTTTTTGCGGTTTCCGTATAAAAATCTAACTTTTGTATTTTTTTATTGTTGAATATCTTGAAAATTGTAATCGACTTCATAACAATTTGCACCTTTTTTTAAGCAACTTTGCAATCTATATCTATATACACTGATGGAAAAAAAATCCCAACACTAGGAAGGAGCTGTGCTAGATAAACGAAGTTTGGTATACGTGTTTATACATCTGAAAAATGACGCCGATTCAAATTTCGAGCTACGCGCGTAAGTGTGACGCTAGTAGCGACACTATGAACATGCAAATGAGGTTTGCTTTAAATAAGCACTGCAAGGTTCGTGATAGTTATTAACAGTTGAGATTTGACGTAGTGGGTTAATGTTAGAAAAGGATGCCTTTGAGAAGATGAAGAAGACATTATCAACAGCTCACTGAGTTTGAACGAGGTCGTGTTGTAGGGCTACGAGAAGGTGGGTTTTCTTTCCGCGATATTGCTGAAAGACTTGGCAGGAATGTATCCACTGTGCATGAGTATTGGCGGCAGTGGTCAAGGGACGGTACTGCCTCAAGAAGACCAGGTTCCGGGCTGCCACGTGGTACTACTGAGAGGGAAGACGGTCGTATTTGGCGTATGGCTGTGGCTAATCGTACTGCGTCTGCAGCTGATATTCGAGCTGCAGTTAGCACCACAGTGACACCACGAACTGTTACAAATCGGTTGCTTCAAGGACAGTTCTGAGCCAGACGCCCTGTACAGTGCATTCCAGTGACTCCAAACCACTGCCGTTTGCGACGTGAGTGGTGTCAAGTTAGAGCTCATTGGAGGACGGAGCGGATATCTGTTGTGTTTTCTGATGAAAGCCGGTTCTGCCTTGGCCGCAGTGATAGCCGTTTGTTGGTTAGAAGGAGGCCAGGTGAACGCCTGCCAGTGACCTGTCTGCGGCCTAGACACACAGGGCCTACTCCTGGAGTTATGGTTTGGGGAGCAATTTCCTATGACAGCAGCAGCACTCTCGGGGTTATCCCTGACTGCAAATTTGTACGTCAGTCTAGTGATACAACTTGTTGTGCTGCCATTCATGAGCAGCATTCAAGAGGGTGTTTTCCAACAGGATAACGATCGCCCTCATACCGCTGTTGTAACCCAACATGCTCTACAGAGTGTCGACATGTTACCTTGGCCTGCTAGATTACCAGATATTTCTCCAATCGAGCAGGTATGGAACATCATTGGACTACAACTCCAGCGTCATCCACAACCAGCATTAACCGTCCCTGCATTGATCGCCCAAGTGCAACAGGCATGGATCTCCATCCCATAAACTGATATCTGACCCCTGTACGATACAATGCATGCACGCTTGCATGCTTGCATTCAAAATTCTGGCAGTTACACCGGTTACAAATGTACCAACATTTCACATTTGAAATGGCTCTACCTGTGATCTTGAAACTTTAATCAATTAAATATGTTACCTAGACAAATGTATTCCTAAAATTTCATTACTATACAATAATTTTTCTTGGTGTTGGGATTTTTTTTCCATCAGTGTATTTAAGGAATAAAAGCAGAGGTTATGGTTTATGACCCCTTGCATATTTCTGGAAACTATTAATAATGAAGATTAAAAATGAAAAACCTTTAGATTATTTAGTTTATTAACGGAAATTAAGACATTGGGTTTGACATTGCATTAGAGCGATTTTGAGAAAAACGTTGCTGGTTTCTGAACGATAATAATATTGAATGGGGAAGATTGAGTTAAAGCCATGCCTTCAAACTTCTATATAACATAATTAAAAGTCTGTAAAGCCACATCTTCAAACTTCTATACCACTTAATGGGAAGTCCGTAAAGCCATATCTTCAAACTTCTATACCACATAATTAAAATTCCGTAAAGCCTCATCTTCAAACTTCTATACCACCTAACTGAAAGACCGCAAAGTCACATCTTCATATTTCTATACCACATCGTTAAAAGTCTATAAAGCCATATCTTCAATCTTTTATACCACATAATTAAAATTCTGTGATCTCCAACATGCTCAATATTTCCAAGATTTATGTACACGGTTCAGAAAAATGAAGCTAAACAGTGAAATCAATTTAATTTTATATGTTTGCTAGCGAAGCACGTAAATTCGAACATCTTTCTATATTTACATGCAAAGCTATAATAACGGAGAATAAAATATAGACCTCTAGTACGAAAGCTATTTCCTCTCATACTAGCGAACAGTTGTATGCATGTGCATTTTCTGGTGTAGTTATAAGCGTTTTCTATCATATGCGCAATTTTCAGATTCTAAATCTGGGAGGCAAATGTTTATAACATGTAAGGATTTCGATTTCACTCCATTTGAAATTCAAATCGAGATTGAACTAAATCGTGACTACGATCATTTCCATATAATTTTATATATCGATTCTACATTTACAGAGAAAATCAAACCAAAGGAATATATTCTTAAACCCTTTTTGAATTGAAATTTTAAAACTTTAAAAAATTGAGTGTTTTCTTGACTCAGAGTAGTTAAAGTTTGACTTAACTACTAATTATGCAAACTTGGAGTTTTACAAATATAACAAAACATTTTTTTCTTATACGAATCAATGATATTCAATGATATCACGAATTCAGTATAATTGATACTGAAGTCGATATGTTATGGAATGACATTTGATAAATCAGAAATTGGGAAGTTTTTGATTGTCGAAATAAAATCTTCATTTCCTTCTGTACAAAGACATTATTGTAATTATCAAATCGCCCATAAGCAAATAGGATGGAATATTATAATGAATTTAATAAAATATATTTATTTATCATACGGAAAATTATATTGAACGAGACTGTATAAAAGTTGTTGAAGAAAACATATTTCTATAATACATAGTTTTGCAAAATGTTAAAGCTATAGGACGTCAAAACCAGGGCAAATAAATTAGTGTTTACTGTTCATAAAGATGAATGTATAAAGAAAGTATTAAAATCTTCAACAAAGAATAAGAGAAAGTATTGAGAAAAAGTTTTTAAATTTTCAACAGAGAATTAGAGAAAGTATTGAGAAAAAGTATTGAAATCTTCAACAAAGAATTAGAGGAAAGATTGAAAGTATTGAAATCTTCAACAAAGAATTAGAGAAAAGATTGAAAGTATTGAAACCTTCAACAAAGAATTAGAGAAAAGATTGAAAGTATTGAAATCTTTAACAAAGAATTAGAGAAAAGATTGAAAGTATTGAAATCTTCAACAAAGAATTAGAAAAAGAATTGAAAGTATTGATAAAAAGTATTGAAATCGTCAACAAAGTATTGAGAGAAAGTTTTGAAAGTATTAATAAAACTTATTGAAATCTTCAACAAAGTATTGAGAGAAAGTATTGAAAGTATTGAGATAAAGTGTTGAAAGTATTGAGAGAAAGTATTGAAAGTATTAAGAGAAAGTATTGAAATTATTGAGAGAGAGTATTGAAATTATTGAGAGAAAGTATTGAAAGTTTTGAGAGAAAGTATTGAAATATTCAACAAAGATCTCAACACATCTCCACATTTAAGATCTCTCTGAGTTCGAAAGACACATTTTTTGTCGATCTTTCTGTGTGTAATAAAGATAATTAATTTTGAACGTGCAAATCAAGTTATATAGCTTGATGATTGAAATCGGCAAAATGGCGAAAACTACTCTTGCACTTTTTGATCGCCTTTAGAATTCTAAAGTACCTGGAATTCCTCTCCAATTCAAGCATATACTTTTCAATAAATAAGAATTGATATTCGATTCCAAAAATATTATTCCCAAGTCTGTTCAAATATCGAAGCTTACATTTTCATATTTAATATTATTTGCAAACATATCCTCCGAATCTCGTTTCCCACTTTAATTCATTCCACGAAAAGATACGTTTCGCTCGCATCTGGTTTAAATGCATTTCCCATATCACTTCAATTTCAAACTTAGCAAACGTTATGTTCGC
>JAPMOQ010021102.1:6776-24465 GCA_026543055.1 Argiope trifasciata
ACAAATTTAGGGCAATTATTTTTCACTGAAAAATAATTATAAATATTTATACAAAATATGTTTATTTTTTTTAATGGAAATGAAATAAAGCAAAATATACAAACAAGATTTCTTTATTTAAATATCAAACTGTGAAGACAATGTTAAAAAAAAGATCAAAATGAAGAAATAGATTAATACACATATACTTTATTTAAAATAATTTTTTGCAAACAATTCATTCTTATGCATTTACAAAAATTAGCAACTAAATGTATTCTCTTCAACGTGCATATCAGTTTAAAAATATGCATGGTCTTAATTTCCCTCATTTGGAAATTTCACAAAATTTCCAAATTTTGTGATTTGAAATTTCAGCATTTCACAAAAATTATTTAACATTAATTTAAATTTATTTATATCTAATTCATACAGTAAGGTTTTTAACGTCTTATAGACATCAATTTGTATTTCTTTCTTTAAGCATTTTATATGTTTTTGCCAAATTTTGTCAACATGCCAAGCACATAGTAAATGCTTTTGGCAAGAACCAAAGATACTATTCCATGCATTTTTGCACATTATAGCATCGTCGCTCATGAAAATTTCCGTTTTGATATTTTTAAATATAGCCGACTTAATACATTGGGAAAAAAAAGTTAAGGTTTTTGTGTCGACTGTTGAAGTGACGCAAAAGGCAACTGGCACTCCTTCTTCATATTCATCTATTACAAGAATACTGACTAATTCGAAATTGTACCCTGAAACCCCATGAGTCGAATCGACACAAATTCTATCCCCCCCAAACTTAATTAACATATTTTTTTGAAATTCATTCATAATAATTAGCATAAAATCTTTCTTCCTTATTACATCATGTTCGGCATCTTGCTGTTTAAAAAACAGAACAGGGTTATAACTTTCTGTTTTCATGTGCTCAACCCAAGCACAGACACTACTTACGTCGTCTTGTAGTACTGATCCTTCGCTCTGAAGTGATAGTCCGAACTGTTTTTTAATATTGTGTATATCTTTTTTAGTCATTAGATGCTTTCTTTCAAGAGTGTTATCCATCGAGTTTCTGACATCTTCCAAAATTCTTTTTTCTTGAACTCCATTCATGATTTTCTCTATAAAAAGGACATTTCAAATTAGCAATTAAGGTCTCAGGTTAGGTTTCTAAAAACAGCATTTAAAAAATTGACGTAATTTCAATTAAGTCAGAAAGAATAAAATTCATATGTTTGACAACATAATTCTATTCTTTAAATTTTGCTTTTTGTATGAGAAAAATGCCTTTTTCTCTTTAGATTGTCCTTACTCTAATAATTATGCCATAATTAATATGATTTTTTAAATCATTAAGTTTAATAATAAAATGTGCACTGAATTTTTATAAAACATATTTCAAAGGACCATAAATCTGAATATACGATTAAACTTTATATTAATTCAATTCTATATTATTTAAATTCCCAAAGACTAACCAATTTAACATGCTCTGAATACCCAATATATTAAATATTCATTTCTGCATGCATACCAGACAAAGCAGCTAGTGGGTATCGGCTGTTATATATAAATATCTATATATATAAAAAAATTATAAAATAATTTCTAAATGAAACACTAACTATGAGATCAATATTAGCAAAGAGTTTACTTTCCTCCCATCTGTAACACTTTCCATCTTTTAAAACATTTTAGCAGTATAAATATTTTCATTTCAGTAAATCCGTGACAATTAAGGGAATTAAGATATGTTTTTAAGATTATTAAAGCTACAAAAATTCTTCAAGGCACAAAATATACTATTATTTTATTAATGAACTAGAGCTTTTAGCCATTGGAACCAGCCACTGTAAAATTTTAAATGACAATATTATTTTAGCACTATAGTCTTGGAGAATTTGAATAGATCTAAATAAAATCTTTAAAAAATATTGGAAAAATCTGGATACTTAAAAAGTATAATAAGTGTATTTAGTAGAAAATTGATAAGTTTTCAACAGTTAATATCATGCAGAGAAATTTTCAAAAAAATAAACAATAAATACCTGCAATAACTTCCCTTTCACATTTAGGTATTGGTATGTGACACAAAAGAGCTTCATGCTTATAATGTTCTGTAAAATATGATACCATTAAACGACTGCCATAATCTTTCAAAAGTATAGATGATGTGCAATGAAAACCCAATTTTCTTGTTCCTTGTGCTTTTAATTGCCGTTTTCTCTCTTCAACTGTGCTTTGGTACTTGCCACTACGGTTGCAACTGAACATTGTTGATTTAAATGAGGAGCTATTTCTGGTGAATGCAATTACATATTTCATATTTGTCCTCTTTTCCTCATCTGCCAACCACTTGTAGAATTCTAAAAGACAATATTACTTAATTACCATATTTAACAAGTAAAGTCTTGAACAATCTTAGCAATGCTATATATTTCAAAAGCATAAAGAATCTGTTTAGTAGAAAGACAGCAAAATAATTTTCATTACAAATAAGAGAAGAAATTTTTTATACATTCCTGAGCTATCCTTAAATTCTAATTCTTGGCTTTTTCCAAATTGTGCTTTTCGCGCAAATGTATCCTAAATTGGGAAATATCTTTAAATCTTTCAATGCAATTTTGTTCTTGGCACTGAACTGGAAAGTTATTTTCATTGCGGATTTTATGAATAGTAAATAAGTGCTTGGATAACGTGCTTTTTAACGAATATTTCTTTTCGCAATAATTGCACGAAAAGTTTTTGGGTTTTTCTTCAGCAGACGATTTTGACGGTTGCTTATGAAAGCGAGACAAATGTTTATTTAAATACTCTTTTTTAAAAAATTGCGCGTTGCATAATTTGCACGTGTACTCCATTTCACGTTACCAAGATCGAAGATCGAAGACAAAAAACGAAATGGCTAATAACCACCCTTTTTCCAAGCCAATATGAATTGCGCGCCAACCTTCTAAGGTCGTCGAGTTTCAAGTGACGTCAGATCAGCAGCCAATCAGCATTTTGCTGGATGAAACTCCTGCATCTGAAATAGGCGCTAATATATTTTGGTCACCCCACCGGGCAAAACGGTTTGAATTCTATATATAGGACATTTATAATCGAATCTGAAACAACAGAAGTCGCACTACATTGAATGACACGCATGACTAAAATATCTACTGATATACAGAGCAAAACGTATTTTTTCGTAGTCTGTAGTGGAAGCTTTAAGGCCTTATCACACGGCAAAATATCTTCGGCACTTTCCGTCAGCAAACGACAATGAAAGTGACAAGTTTCTCATGATTGGTTGAATTTTGTTTACGGACAATATTTCCGACAACATTTTCGAGGTAGTTGGAAAAAGTCGTAGAGTATGAAACTTGCTTGACCGGTTTTTGAGGGTAGAAACGGAAAAAGTGCTGACAAAATTTCACCGTGTGATAAGGCCTTTATCCTCAAGACGGAGTGATCTCTTTTCTCTTGTGGTCATGTCATCTGGCTACGAGCCGTAAGGTCCCCTGTTCGATCCTAACTATCGAAAATAGTAGCATTGGTCATCTAGGACGACGAAAATAAATAAATAAATAAGCTATCCTGCAGCTGTAGTGGCGCCCTCTACCAAAAGCGCAAAAAAAGATTGATAAATAATCATACGATAAGAAAAGGCTATAAATAATAAGAAAAAAAAATTAAAAAAATGAAGCTGATGAATAACCAGCTAAACAAACAAAACAATGGGTAAGACGCATTAAAAATTCAACAGCCAATAAGATCACCACCAAACAGCAAAAAAATATCTCACTTCCATCGCACTGGAGTTTGGTTGTTGTACCGGAAGTTTTATAAGTCAGATAACATCCTCAAGATAGAATGGATCTTGCGGTCATGTTGTGGTGACAACTTAATAAGCCAGTAACAGCCACTAGACATCAGCGATCGCTTTTGTCGAATGGTTAAATAACTGGACTTCAAACCCAAGCATCGGAGGGTGGATCCTTGGCGAATTCAACCTACATATTGGAGCATCGCCACAAATTTATCTGTCAACGTTCTTAAAGGTGATGAGCTGGTGACTTATCACGATGAAAATAAAAAATAAATACGCAACCTTCGTTCAGCTGCTGTGGCGCCCTCTACCCGAAAAAAATGAAATAAACTCGCGATAAATAATCAACGAATAAAAAATAAACCAAGTTGATAAATATAATCAGCCAAAAAAAACGAAGAGAATGGGTAAGATGCATTAAAAATTCAACGGCCAGTAAAAGCACCACTCAACAGCAGCAAACTATCTCATTTCAAACTCACTGGAGGGGAATGTTGTAGAGGAAGCCAGATAACATCCTCAAGACTGAGTGATCACTTTGGTCTTGTGGTCATGCTGTTTGGCTACGATTCATAAGGTACGGAATTTGGGCCTAGTTATAACCAAAGCAGCATGGTGACCTAGCACGATAAAAATAAATCAGTTCAACTGTTGTGGCGCCCTCTACCCGAGAAAGAATGAAATAAAATGACAATAAATAATCAACCAATATAAACTAAGCTGATAAATAAACAGTCAAACAAGAAAAATGGGTAAGATGCATTAAAAAAATCCATAGCCCAAAAGATCACCCACAAGATATCTCCTCTTACTCGAGAGGGGGAATATTGTAGCATATTATTAATATTATAAATCAACCTCAAAGACCGAATGATCAGTTCTAGTCTTGTGGTCATGTCCTTCCGTAAGGTCTTCAGTTCGACTATTGCAACACATGAATGTGACTTCATTTCGTAAGCAGTACTTTTTCCAGTTCAGTTATATTAACCCCCCCCGTTTTGAAGCAACTCTAGGGCTATTTTGGGACGGACCTCGTCATTTCAAACCACGCTCAGATGACGGGGATGACACCTGAGCTGGCACTCCACACCACACCAGAGGGAGGACGTTTGCCCTTGTAGGAGGGGAAATGTGGACTCAGAATAGAACCTGGGACCTTTGGGTTTGAAAGTCAGTAACATAACGCTCGTGCCGCGTAGATGTTATCTGGCTTATTAAGATATCACCACAGACTCACCCTCCAGTGAGTTGAAGAACGATAAGCGTTGTTTGCTGAGTGAGAGGTTGCTGTGCGTAGCTGCTGTGTCTAATGCGCCGCAACCATCTTTGGCGAGCGGAAAGCTTTTTAGTCACGAGCGTGCGTGAATGGTTGCGTCAAGTGAGTCTGACGACTTTGGTTACGGGTAGATGGCGCCACATCAGTTGCATGAAAGTTGAAGGTTCTTTGTTCAAGGTCACCATTGTAGGTAGTGATGTTGTTCTCGGAATAGAACCCGAGAGCCTTGGATCTGAAGGCCAGTAACATAACCGCAGGACAAAAGCAATTGCTCTTTCCCGTAGATGTTATTAAGATATCACCATACCCTCGACGGATTGAACGTGCCCCAGATCCGCTGACACGGCGGTTCTTCGGTGGAATCGGGCCTCGAACCTGCAACCCTCCAGTTCCGAAGCCGAGACCTTACCCCCAGGCCACCCCTGCACCACACACAAGTGTTACGTAATGGACGGTTAGAGCCGAATGAAAAGAAAAAAGTCTTAATGTCTGTTATCTGTCGGAACACGTCGGGATTCCTCACCGACCCTTCATCGTTGCCACGCCACTGAAGAGCGCGTGGAATTTCTTCCCGGGTCCTCCCAACTGGTCACGTGATCGAGTGAGAGAAGCCGTGAGCACTTCGGCAATCGCAGACACGAGTAAACACAGTGCTAAAGCTATGAATCGAAACCCACAATAGCAATGGAATTGGTTTTCAAGCCCGACCGTTTTCCATTCTGTGTACAAGACACGTTGAGAAAATTCATATTGGAATGATTAATGGGGGAAAAATCCAATTCAGACACCCGCACACTGCGGTTCTTCGGTGGAATCAGGTCTCGAACCTGCAGCCCTCCGATTTTGAAGAAGAGACCCTACCACCAGGCCACCGCGGCAAATGAAGGAAGAATGAGACAATTAAGGTTTAGTTTAGTTTAGTTTTATTAACGTTTCATTTTAAAGCCACGCTAGGGTTATTTTTGGGGACAGACATCGTCATTCTGAAAAAGCGAGACGAGATGACGAGGAAGGCACCTGAGCTCGCAACTCCCTCACCAAACTTCCACGTCACACCAGAGGGAGAACGTTTGGATAAAGAAAACAGAATGACCGAACCACAGCATTGGCGGGAACTGTGGTTGAGTCCTGGGGGCCATCATCGGCCACGGTACAACCCTCCCCGTAGGAGGCACATCCCGCCATTGATGGGAGGAGCCGAAAACTTACCACCAGGCCATAGCGGCCCCAGAACTTTCGGCAATTCGATGGGTTGAAAATGGAGGAATTTGAAATGGATTGATTTCCGAGTCTAGTTCAATGTGGATTTAGAAATTTGTTGTAACAAGGAAGAAGTTGGCATGGATTGATACAGAAAGTTTAACAAACAACATTAGTAAAAATGCCGGCTACGAAATTGTGGAAGCAGGGAATTCGATTCCAAACACATTTAACTAGAAGAAGTTGGGCTCGAGCTATTTTAAGGTATATTCTAAGGAAAGTTTTTGAAAAAAAATTTTAAAACTAGTTATGTCTTTTAGATATATTGTCAGTTATTAAACTTGTCACTGATATATTCTCAGTTATTACACTTTAAATGCAAAAAAATAATTTGAAATCATAATATATGTCGAGATGTGGGAAAATGTGCACTAAATTTTAGTGAAATTAAACCAAAATGGTTAACACTCTACACAAAATGATAATGCAGCAATAATATTTTTATTTGCATTCAAGTTGTAGAATATAATGATGAATGAAGTGGACCAACATCTAAGAAAAATTTTGAGATGTAAAGAAGTTGTGGGTAAAAATATACGTATTATGCCTTTTTTCCATAAAATCGCAACTTAATTTTTCTAAAAAAAACACCAAAAAATGAAAAAGTGTTCGTGAAAAACGTTTGGTTCCCTTCATTGCCCGTATCATTTAAAACATACTCTGAAATTTTTATGCAAATACCTCTCATTAGTTTTTGAGATATCCTGTTAACGGTAGAGAATTTTTACGAAAATGAAAGTTTTGAGAAAATGGAAGCTAAAGACACATTTTAGCTGAAAAAGTATGTGATGCTGGATGATAGGTGAGGCCTTCCTTTTCCCAGAAAAGACAAACTGTTTTGGAAAGAGTCTGAACTACGAGAAATAACAATGAAAACAAATTTGCCCATGTGTTCTATAACATATTTTTTTAACGTATCATATTTTCATCTACCTATTAACTGCGAGTCATTATTTTCAGAGATGAATCACATGAAAGACTCGTTCTGAAACCGTTTGGCAGATGACTCTCATTCAGCATGCATTCTGATTAAAGTGACATCTTGCAATCCTAATATTATTTATTTGTTGTCTAATCTGTAACGGAAGTCCCACCAACGTTACTTCAAATTGAATGAAACGCATAACTAAAACCTCTACTATACACTGATTACCAGTAAGTATTTGGACACCTATGCAAATGTTGTGGTATGTTGTGGTAAGGTACGTCACGGCCTCCGCCTGTACATATCGTGTAGGAAACAGCATCGACTTTAGTCGCATGTAAGTCTTTGATCACAAAGTTCAACCGCGCTGCTCGGTTAATGTGGTGCAAAGCACATCGAAATCGGACAGTGGACCAGTGGAAACGGGTTCTTTGGAATGACGAATCAAGGTTCAGCCGTTCGGATGGCAGGGTCTGGCTACCTGGAGAACGTGTCCAACCAGAATGCATTGTGCCAAAAGTCAAGTTCGGCGGAATTATGGTCTGGGGGTGTTTCTCCTGGTATGGGCTGGGACTCTTGGTCCCCATTCTTGGTAAGCTCCACTCCGATGCCTACTGCACTCTTTGCATGACAATGGGCTTCCTACGTTGTGGCCGTTTTACGGGTTGGACCCCTGTTACTTGCAGGATGCCAGTTGTCGACGTTCACCAAGGCTTGGTAGGGTGCCAGTGGAGTTCATCGAACGGACTGGCCTGCCCAGACCTGAACTCTATCGAGAACCTCTGGGACGAGTGGCATCGCCGAATTCAGGGGTGCACGACCCATGCAAAATTGGTGAAGGAACTTTTATGTCTATGGTTGTATGACTCTTTCGTACGAGTCATAAAACTGTCAATCAATGGTCCCGTTTACAATGGGATTGTGTTACTGTAAAGGATGAGTTTTTGAAGAGGCTGCAACATTTTAAACGTTATCTGAAAGTGTCAGATTTGGCGAGAGTTAACATACTTAACAAAATTTCGAATACTTAATGTTGTTTAATACCATTTCATGCGATATTTTCCTCTTGGTTTTTTATGAAGCATGAATTGCTTTTCAAGGAGTTTATTCAAAAAATATGATAAAAATTAATGACCAATGATATTTTTTTCATATAAATACTATATCGACTTTGGAACAATAATCTAGATTTTGGTAAATGAATTATTTTACATGAATATAACGATTTGCATTAAACAAAAGAATTTTGGTTTCATTAGTTTTTATTTTATTTCTTCTTGATTCGTTTGTTTAATTTAGTAAGTTTGAACACTGAAATGTATGTTACTTAAATATAGGAACTTAAAAAAATTATTGTTTTTAAGTATGGAGTACAATTAAATGGTGTTAAAAGTATTGAAATTATTTGTAAGATGGGAATAGTTATAAAAAAAAATCTTGAAATGATGTAAGCAGTAAGGAAAGATTCCAACTACGAATGTTAATTTTCCGTGCTATGTATTTCTTTTACAAATTTAAACTTTTCTGTTTATCATTGTAGATTTAATTTCAATGCTGTTACATTTAAATGAAAAATCTGCTCAGATAAAGATAAATTATTTGTTCATTATACGACTTTGAATTTTATTTATGAAATATTGTTATTACACAGTGCATAAAATAAATAGCTTACTAAATCAGAAGTATATTAGTATTTTGCCAACTGATCTTTTTTATCTGCGAAAATTTGTAGGTGATATTAGCTGAATTCAAATTTAATTTTCTTCTAGTGACACTATTTATTAAACCCTAATTACAAATCTATTGATAAAATATAAAACAGAATTTAAAAAAATATTTACATTAATGTACGTAGTAATAAATTTACATTAATATATGCAGTATATGTTCTTCAGAAACTTTAATTTTTTTTATAGATCGTTCCTGTATGTAAAATAAGCCATTAACAATAGTATTAAATGAAGCTCTGGTAATTTACCCTTGAACAATATAAACCTACACCATTATTGAAATTTTTACTGATTATCTATGCGTTTTTTAACCATATTTTAAGCAGTGTAATTATTTCTAATTTCAGAAGAATTCATGGCCATTTTAAACCTTCCAGGGGTCCTGTGATAATGCAAATCTCGAAACAACCTTTTCCCTCCAAATTTTTTACTATGTATTATGTATTTGATTCCCAGAAGTTCAAAAGCTTTGAACAGATTTAATTTCAAATAGTAGGAAAGTTATCAATTGTTAAATTCTTTATTGACATGTACTATTAATCGTTTGAAATGTACATTTAAATGATCAGCTTCCCTTAAAACAATTAGAATCGTTTGTGATGGTAATAATTGAGTTTAGGCGTAATTTTTTAGAATGGAATTTCTGTTTTACATTTTCTTTTAAAATTTATTGATTTTTATTTGAGAACTATATTTAGCATACTTAGACTGTGAATGAATAATTCAGAGAATTCAAGCGTAGTAATGCAAGCGTTCTTGATGTATTTCGTCGTATACTTTAAATTTACCATCTTTGTCGTCCAGTTATCTGTCTGTCCGTCTTTATATATATATATTATATATATATATATATTGAACAATAAGGTATAAGACATGAGGAAATATTCCTGCGTACGGTTTATATACGTATTTTTTAAATTTTAAAATGCTGTAAAAACTGTTTTTTTTACTGTAAATTTTTAGAAAATAAAGTCAATATTTCTTTTATTTTTTAATTAAATTTTAAAAAAATCACTTTTTTATCCTTCAATGTAAATATTTGCCAAATTTCATAGCTAAACGGTATGGTGTGTTGAGAGCCAGCATATCTCGTACACATAGAGACAAAACGTTTTTTCTTATGTTTACGCATCAAAACTTAGTTAAAACGCCAATAACCTTTCCCGCCAAATACTCTTGCCAACAGATAACATGTTTTTTGCAAACCTAGACTAATTACTCCCTACCCCCTTTTTTCAATGGGCTTAGAGTGATTTATTGGTCTTTTATGACCTGTACGGAAGTGGTAGTACGCATTTGTCCCAATACCGTCTTCTATGGGTTCTTCTGGAGCTTCTATGTCTTCCCAGCCAAGTGGAAGAAAATGCCACCAGCTGTC
Source organism: Argiope trifasciata (assembly GCA_026543055.1). Classification (NCBI taxonomy): domain Eukaryota; kingdom Metazoa; phylum Arthropoda; class Arachnida; order Araneae; family Araneidae; genus Argiope; species Argiope trifasciata. The sequence continues at coordinate 17,145 of JAPMOQ010021102.1, forward strand.
ATGCTAAGACTTATGGAAAGTATGCCCCGGATGGTCCACTCTGCAATGACCTCTCGTGGAGGCTCTACCAGCTATTGGTTTTGAATAAAGTTAATTTTTCTTTTCTATCACAGGTGTCCAAATACTTATTGGTAGTCAGCGTATAATGAACTACTACTGTGTGATTATGAATGTATTTTTTTGCAGTAAATAAAGTGTGTGAATAACAAAATCCCACATGAAAATAATGGCGGATTATGGTTTGACACTCGCTTTTCAAAACCGGCATCAACTAAAATTCGGCACCAATGCTACACCTGTGGTCACAAAATTGGATAGGTTTCAGTTCCTGCGTTTTTGAGTCACCGTGTTTATATGCTTTTGTCTGACTGGTGGTAATGTCTCGGCTTCGGAGCCAGACAGTTTCCCCGCCTTTTAACTGTTAATTAAGTAAAGGCCGTTGGATAATAACAAAATAATTTGGTATTTTCTAGAAAATTTGTGCGTCCTTAATCTTCCAGAGGGCGCGACCATCATACCAACATGAAAGGTCGCGCGTACTTCCCACATACGCTATAGTAAATTGTAAATTTTCAAAAGCGCAACAATTAAAATTATATTGTAAATAGCTTAGGATTAGTAACTACAATCACTTTAAACATTTTTTACTTAAAAAGAAAGCATAAACAATATAAACATAGATTGCTATAACTATACGAAATGATCAAATGTTAACTGAATTAGTTTAAGAATAATATAAATGAAATGATCGATATTTTGACAGAACAATTTGCGTATAAAATATAGAAGTGTAAAAATGCAGAATTTATGTATAAAAAGGAAAAAGTAATTGAAAGTTAGATATGAAAAGGAAGAAAAGAGTTTTATTATCATTTCATTGCAGAGTAGCAATTTGAGCAAATGTGTTTAGTGTGCTCCAAACATATAAATTTCTGTCCAATCTCACTACCGAAAATCGTGATTCTAGTCCGCTTTTCTTTTTGGCAGGGTCATTTCCAGGACATCATATCTTCCATTTCTTCAATACCTAGTTCGGCTTTTCTCTTTACCACCTTTCATTTTAGCTCACTTTTTAGAGATGTGGGAGCGTTTTTTCAACATTTTCCTTCTTGAGTACATTTGCCAGCTGTCGTTAGTCTAAAGCAGTACGGGTTTATTTGTAGAATCATACAAAATCAGATATGACAAAAACTGACATGAACGGTCGCGCGTATCTCTGAAATACAAATATCTGATCGTCAGAGACCTATTAACGCCACAAACTGATGACGACAGCTGAAAGAAGCTCAAACGGACGGAGCCAAGGACAGGCTTTCCCAGTGCCACCAGATCTGAAGGTATAAAATGAAATTCATCTCTCATATACGCGCACCCGCTTAGAAGGTTAGGAGAGGAAAGCTTGCGTTTTAAAACTAAATCTCCCCGTTTTACACCAGAATTTGCGAATTTTGAAGAAGGTGAAAACGATAGTTTCAGATAATAAACTTAGGATCAGAAAACAAAATTAGTTCATTTGGAACTGCTTAGTTCATAATAAATCTGTTACTGTTTGGTATAAATAAAAAGCAAAAACACGAAATTCAGCAAAAAATTAAAATATAAATAAGCCAATAACTAGGTAAAGTTAAAGATATTAATCCTTTCATATTCTTTTAAGAGCTAACGTAGTAACTATCGGAATCTTTGTAATAACTCATACACCTCAAAATTCGTTACCCAGTCCTCCAAAGCACCTCTCACAGATATATTACATACGACGTAATGTCCGCAGAGGATTGAAGAATAAATATTTCCAAAGAACTTTAATAAATGAAAACATGACTCAAAATTATTTAGCAGGCATCTGTTACCAACTGAATATATAAGTGAAATAATTTTACTCAAAAATCCTGATATAATTTAGTTGATTAAACAAATAGCAAAACATAGCAAAATGAGACTTACAACCGGCTATTCTTCTAATCATAATTATACTTCTAACCGGTTCTTTTGGCCCCAGTAGAAAAATCGCTCTTTCCTTCACCCCCAAAATGTAATAGAACATCCCGTTTTCAAGTCGATTGACCCCTACTTTTAGGGTTTTTCTCTTACGGTAAGACAGTATTTTCGCACTGGCGGGAAAGAGAAAACACTTTTATTAAAACTGTTTTTAAACGCGAGAGAAGGTTTTTTTTTAACCTATTGTAAAAATTAAAATATTTAATTAACTTCGGAAAAAATGGCATTCCATGAATATAACAGCTACGATGGTATAGTTCGATGTCAATCTTTTAAAAACGTGTCTGCTGCCAAAGAAGCACACGTAAAAGCCTCATCACATGTTATTTCATCAGCACTTTTCCGTTTCTACCCTCAAAAACCGGTCGAGCAAGTTTTATAATCTACACCTTTTTCGAACCAGTTCGAAAATGTCTTCGAAAATATTGTCCGCAAACGAAATTCAACCAATCATGAGAAACTAGTCACACAAAAGACGTCACTTTCGCTGTCGTTTGCAGATGGAAAGTGCCGATGAAATTTCACCGTGTGACAAGGCCTTAATAATTATGCAATACTGGTGAAAGCTAGTAAAAAAGAATGCTTTCTATCCAAAGATGTGGATGAATATTGCCATTTGGGCTTTATTCAATGCCTACGCGATTTCGAGCTTCCGTTATCTAGAAAACATCAAACAAAAACAGGATCCGGTTTTCACCCGATAATAAAGATAACAGATAAAATTCGACACATAGATTAAGCATCTGTAAAGTAAACACTCGTCAGATTTTGTTCCAAAGCCAACAAGGGGTTGCCCATCTGTCACCAAGTAGGTCGGAAGCAGGTAGATCCAATCTCTCTAAAAGCCTTATCACACGGCAAAATACTGTCGGCACTTTCCGTCAGCTGTTTTCTATTTCTACTCGCAGAACCGGTCAAGCAAGTTTCATAATCGACAACCTTTTCCAACCAGCTAGAAAATGCCGTTGGAAATATTGTCCGCAAACGTAATTCAACCCATTATGTGAAACTTTTAAGTAACGTCATACAAATGACGTCATTTTCGCTGTTGCTTGTTGACGGAAAGTGCCGACGATACTTTGCCGTGTGATAAGGCCTTAAAACACGATGAATTGAATATACGTAAGGTTTTGCGACTGCATTTGGTTACTTTAGGTCGGTAAAAAAGCGTTTAAAGCATACATTCATTTTTGTTTCGTAAGGTATTCGAGACAGTTCCCTGAAGATCCCCTTCCACCGGTTCTTGCACCCCTAATCTCGCTTCTTCGCCACATCCTCCTGCTTATCTCTCTGGAGGCGAGAGTGAGAGGTCGTAAAATGGCCGCTCTCCGGAAACAAGAGAAACTGGCTTGAAATACGATCTCGGCGACGATTCCTTTGATCAGATAAGGCCCGCGATTGCAAGAAACCACCTGTGCTTCACTCCCTCTCATTGTTGAGGATCTTATCTGCGGAGAGAGAGCGAGAAACTTCGCAAATAAACAGCGTTTCTTAACGGTACTGGAAACAGTCGCATCTTAAAAATATTAATTCTTCTCAATTGGATATATATATATATATATATATATATATATATATATATATATGTGTGTGTGTGTGTGTGTGTGTGTGTATGTGTACCGTTAACGAAGTTTTCAGGCCGGATTCTTTTTCTATTGGTTGTAGTTTTGATTCGGTTGTGTTCCTTTTTGATTGGCTTATTTTGTTAATGAATTTAGATTCCTTTCTATTTTAGTTGTAGCTGCATTTGCTCTCACCAGATACAATGATTGACGCTTTCAAAACAAAAAAAAAAAACTGCTAATTCTTAAACTTGTTTGAATCCGCAATAATTTTTAGTTTCGATTCTAATTTTAGTTCCGTTTCCTTAATGAGTGCCGTTTTTGTTCATTTACATCATTTTATTAATTATATTCATTTGAATTTGTTTCATTCATTGGTTCTATTTCATTTTGTGAACTTTTAGAGTTTCATTCCGAATGGAGTTTTCATTTCGATTTCGACCTAGTTGGTTTCGTTTTAATTTTTGTTGACCAGGAAATGGGTTTCAATTGTTTTAATAATTTTATGGTTATATACATAAATATGTTTGCTTATTTTATCTAAAAGCTATTCATCGTGAAAAAATATCATGTTTTTCAAAATTCCAAATTTAGATTTATTTTTTCGAATTTTTTTATTAGTAGTATATACAAATGAAATAACAACAGCAATTATTAAACATTTGCTCACGAATTACGAGTTTTTAAATCTTTCATCGAGTCTATTGCTGTGGTATTTCTACGTCGAGGTCCATTAACTGTAGTGGGTGATGGAGTAGAAATAAATACAATTACCAGGCCTCAGTAAGAAAAAAGACTGCAACGTTTATTGACAAGAAGAGGACAAGAATTTACAGCCGGGACGAACACGCAACAACAACAGTAGACAACAAGTAGTAACAAGGTCCTGAGCACACGGACAGGAGCTTTACTCTACGGACTCTCCAGATGGCTGAAACTGTCTCTTCTCGCTTCAGTTTTATCACTCATTACCATAAGACTGTCTGCTACACACGGCAATGCAGCCCTTTTTCGCTACTCTCTCGGCGACACCGACTACAATTCGTCCAATTCACGATTACTACCACTGGCCGCTTAATACTGCCGTCCCTATTATAGTTCCAGGGAGGAAGGGATAGAATCTTCTGGACCAATCAAGCGTGCTTGGATTCCTACTAGGTTCGTAATGGGCGGATCGTGAAAATTCTAAATTTTTTAGTATTGTCCATTCTTTCGCCAAATGGTCACCAAGCTGTGGTGACAGAGGATAACATCCAATAAAGATGATCGTAAATTAGTCTTTCATACGATGATGCCCTTCGTGTGGAAGAAGCAAAGTGACAGGTTCGAATCAGTATAATTCCACTTATAACTCCTGTGTTTTACGTCTTTTTGCTGTAGCACAGTTTTCTCCAAAGCCATTAGCAAAGACAACTGCTCTTAAAAACGATAGGAGACCCCAATGGCCAGGTGGTAAGATCTCGGCTCTGGAACCGAAGGGTTTCAGGTTCGACCCAATTCCACCAAAGAACCGGTTTGTTGCACTTCAAATCCATCAGGTCAAACGACTTGCCGCTGGTGTGGAGAGGGGGCGCGGGGTGCCAGCTCAGGTGCCGTCCTCGTCATTGGACAACGACTCCCGAAATAGCCCTAGCGTTACTTTAAAACGAGTCGTTAATTTAACTAAACTAAATTAAATACCTGAAACTAGTTTTGTATATGAAACAACAAATCGATGTGTTTCTATCATAGACGGGGCCTGACTAAGGCAGAAGCATACGGGGCCCCCATCATAGGCCCTCCAAATAGAAAAATACCACAAACAAGTTTCATTACCGGCCCTTCATTCCTAAAGTAGTGAAACAGAGGAGGGCCCCAATTAGGTTAAGTCGGGTCCTGCTCCCGCGTGTGTTTGTGGAAAGGGGGATGCCGGCCCAGGTCCTCCTCATGTGACCGTCTCAAAATAGCCTTAGTGTTGTTTAAAGAACGATTGTTGTTTCTTATGGAACTTCCATTGGACAAGCCCGCTGTTATGAAGACAGCGATTCAAGCCGATAGGGTGCATCTCTTGTTTTTAGAAGCGCCATCTGGGGCCAAGAGTACGACTTTGTCACTCATTCGCTTGCACAACCTCCTTTTTCTGTCTACGTCATCTTGAGAGTCATTCCCGCAGGTGTAGTGACAACTCATAGATATAAATGCCAATGTCAGATCTATAAAACAATTCAATGTGCTCAACAGTTTGTTCGTCTGTCCTTAACTACAAAGTGATTGTGTTTAAAATTGCGGTTTCAACCCTTTCACTGTTTTGCCCGAGAGCCATACGTGAATCGATTTGTCGGATTTTGATAGCTGTCAGCAAAAATTAAACCATTTCTAACGATTGTAGTTCAACATTGAAATGACTTAAATAAGCCGAGTATCCAATGGATTTCCATTCGACTGAAAATAAGTAAATATTTCTGAAATAGAAGGGGTCATCTCATTCGATAGTGATGATGATGTCGTATCTGTGTTAACGCTGCAAGGGGATGCAGTGGCATCTGAGGTAAAGACCTCTGAGTATCCGAGGGAAAATGTCTGACATCTAGCTCAAGGGTAGATGATGCATACACATTCGCTTGCGCCAATTCCGTTTTTTAACCCTTAATTTAGCTAAGTCCGCTACAACGAAAAATCAAATAAATAATATTAATAATTTTTTATTTTAATATATAATTTGTTTATATATAAATTTATATATATAATATATATAAAAATTGTTTATTTTTACAGAGATCCTAATGTCTATACAGACATGGGAAAATAACTGAAAATTTAAAAAAAAAATTTGAAAAACCATCTTGTCAAATTAAAGGTGAACAGAAAAAGTTCATTCACTCATCACGCAGATAGAACAGGGGAAAGGAAACCGGGACTCACATATCACGGGGAAGACGCTCTACCCCTATGCTGAAGGGCTGGCAGAAAGATTGTTAATATAACTAAACTCTAAAAAGGCTTATTACTGACCCTAACAATATATAATCTGGTTGAACAAGCTATAAATTATAACATAATAATAATAATTTGATTGAATAAGCCAGTCATGAAATAATCTGGTTGTTCAAGCTATAAATAAAATAAATAATTTGATTGAATAAGCCAGTCATGAAATAATCTGGTTGTACAAGCTATAAATAAAAACAATAATTTGATTGAATAAGCCAATCATGAAATAATCTGGTCGGAAAAACCAGTCAAGAAAGGCGGCTAGAAAATACTTTTTTTATCACGTGAGAACACGATATTGTTTTCGCTTGAGGTTTTTTATAGCCTCTAAATGCGAAGGTAACAAAACATTGAAGCTCCAAAATGTGTAGCCAATAAAGTGATATTTAGGTTACCTCTGCAGGGAATCATTACGCTGATGTGGTTGATGATAGAAATAATCCGTCCCATCATTTCATAACCGTCTCTGTTTTAAACATTTCAACCGTCCTCACCGAAGGCATTATCGATGACGGCGGCACTTAAAAGTGGGCCTTTCATCCAACGCCCGCAAAAAGAAAGAGCTTCTGGAAGGCAGAAATAAAAGACCGGCTCGTTATCAGTCGAGAGAGGGAACTGTTGCCATCGACCCAGGAAGTGCCATAATGGGGTGGTTGACGGATGGGAACTCGCGGTCGCCATGACAACGGACCGCCACTCCGGAAGCGAAATGGCATCCCCCTCTGATGGGGCTGATTATATCCGAAGGGGCAGCCCCCGCTACCCCCTCCTAAGGGTCAAAATCTGGCTTG
>JAPMOQ010021104.1:0-10767 GCA_026543055.1 Argiope trifasciata
TCTGAATCCTTTGTTTTACATAATTCAAAAGGCAGGAGTACAGTAAAAGCTCTTTGTTCGTGGGGTATATGTTCCATAAATATGCCGCGAATACAGAAACCGTGAATACGGAATGGTCTTTTACACAGGATCATAGGGGATACGTTCGTAGGTGACAAAATAATATATATATATATATAAATCAATTTAATTGAAGTTTTTGAGCATTTTGATTAATTATCTTAAGTTTTAGGCACTGGTTTGATGAATTTTGTCATTTTCTCTTGCTTGGCAGTTTTTAAAACCTCCTTCCATTCAGACTGATACGTAGCAGTCGCATTAGCAATTTACCTCTCAAAAATAAGACTTCGTTCCATAGACGGAATCAATGTTCATAAAGAAATCGCAAAGCTCATTTGCCCTTCTTAAACCTTCGCTAAGATTTTTGAAATTAAATGTCACGTTTCCAGGGCTTGTTGAAGCCTCTTCTTCAATGGGCTATGAATTTAACATTTCCTCCAAGTCGGTTTCTGTCAGATCTTCATCTTGCGATTCAAGCAATTCCTGAATGTCACTTGATTTTATCTGTTCGAACCCATCTCGTCCTATTCCATTCGCGATTTCGGCTATGTTTGCAGTATGCATTTCACAACATACTTTAGACAAAGTTGTAATAAGATCTATTTTACATTTTTTATTAGTCCATTTGACGTCATTTACAAAGGATATTGGGTTGGATACCTATTGGAATCATTTTATGATTATGTATGTTCTTATTAGATCCGTGAATAAGGAAATTTTTAGCCGCAAATATAGGTATTAGGTGGCATTCTTTTAATCCGCGAATAGTGAAAACGCGAATGAAGGAAGCGCGAATAAGGAGCTTTTACTGTAATCTAAAAGGGCACATATTTTTCTTTTCACTTTTCTATTATATAAAATAATAATTTGATGCCATTCAAAAATATAGCTAATGGAAAGCACTAATAGATAGTCTTCAATGTATTTCAAATATTATTTACTAAAACTAACTGTAGAAACACTCAACAAAACAATCAATTTCAACAAGCGGACTCTTGCTTCAATATAAAGCATTCAAATTGGACTTTTCCAGTCAATCATAATAAGTGTATGTTCGAATAAAATTAATAAGAAATTTTAATATAGCTGTATTAATATGCATTGAATGAAATTCAAATTCACAGTTCTATATTTTAAAAAAATATTTTAATTATAATTAATGTTTTGATTTTTGATAGATTTTTTTTTTACTTCTAATTATGATAAATATTTAAAAACTCAACGTACAGTTTTATCTCAAATTTCAAATCTAATGTGATCGAATTTTGTTCATAAAATACATACGTTACTCTTAAATTAGGATCTAATGTTATCCTAATTTAAGAGTTGCGTAATATTATTTATATAAAATTTTTAGTTATATTTGTATTATTTAAATAAATAATACTTTTATAAATTCAAATAATTTGCTTTATATATTTCCTATACCAGATTTAATAAACTATTGCATATAGAGAAATTTGCACTAAACTTTAAAGCAAAGAAACCGAATTAAATCTGGTTAACTAATATTGGTACTTTTCTGTTCTTTCCTTTCTTCCACGGTATTTCTCGGGCCGCGGTGGCCTGGTGGTAAGGTATCGGCTTCGGAACCGGAGGGTTTCTGGTTCGAGAATCGATTCCAACGAAGAACCGTCGTGTGAGTAGGTCTCTTGCATGTGAAATCTGTCAGGCCAAACGTCCTCCCGCTGGTGTGGCGTGGAGAGGGGGGTGTCAGTTCAGATGTCGTCCTCGTCATCTGACCGTGGTTCAAAATGACGAGGTTCGTCCCAAAGTAGCCCTTGTGTTTCTTTAAAAAACGGGACGTTAATATAACTAAACTAAGCTCCATGGTATTTCTTCTTCTGCTATTTTTCTAACTCCTCTGTCAATATCTCTTTTAGTTCAGCTCTGTATACCTGCTTATAATCCTAAGTTTTGAATTATAAGCATGTGAAGTAAAAGAGTTTTCTAATTTAAGTTTGTGTTGTGACTGTGAGAAGTGGCTGTGAAAGGATTATCTAGTTTGTCAAATTGTGTCTGCTATATTTTTGGTAGCTATAGGATAAAAGAAAATAATTTCAAAACCGAAACCTTTCATATTTAGTGAGAAAAACATACTTACTTAACTGAAACATTTCATAATTTGTAAGACAAGCATACTTTGCTTGACTGAAACATTTCATATTTTGTGAGAAGAGCATATTTTGCTTCTCTGAAATATTTGATGCTTTGCGAGAAAAGCATATTTTGCTTAACCGAAACATTTCATAATATGTGAGAAAAGCATATTTTTCTTAATTTCACATGAAACTAGGTGAATGTTGTGTGGTGGGTGACACTGAAAAATGAAGCGTAAAATATTCAAAAAGAAAGCTTGATTGATCCATAAATAATTTTACTTTCACAGCTTCATATAAAACTAGACCATTACAAAACAATTAACTAAGGCATTTCAAAAATAAAGAGAATTTTTTTTTCAAACAACTTTGTAAACAGTTTTCATATTCATCTAAATAAAAATTAAAAGAAAATATATATATATATATATATTTGAATGAAAATGAAAATTTTTAGTCCGATACCGAAGATAGAAAATCCTGTAACTCTTTCAAATTAATATTCGTCAGCTTTTTCAGGAACAAGACACACATTCAACAAATTTATTGAAAGAGATTTGTTTGCAAATTTTTTGTTATTAGGAATGATATATGAGCTGCTTATTCTAAATGCAATAGCATGAAACTAAGGGAAATATTATGCAAAGACGCATATAGAATAGAAAGGTGATATCTGAGAAGTGGAATATCAGCATGGTTGCCGATTATTGCTAGATGCTAAAAAATGGAAATACCTTGTAATTTCACCAAAAGGAAAACGAAAAGGAAGTTAAGAGAAAATATTGATATATGGAATTGTAACGTATTTTAAGGACTCATTTATCAATTAAATTGCTACATAGCTAAGATATAAATGAAAAGTATTTATTTAGGTGGTGACAAAGTAAAAAATTTAAAAATATTTTAATTTGCGTTATTTCAAACAGATTATGAAATCAAATTTTGAAAATTCCTTTAAAAAAATCGTGGATTTCACTTTTAAAATCAACACAGAGCTTTTTACATTTGATATAAAATGTATTGATATATATTTTATATCCAATTAAACAATTTACAGAAAAAAATTCTTTCAGATCTATGTTTTTAGAAAATCAATGTAGCCCCTCTTTAGAAATAGAGGAAATTATTGATTAAATTTTTTCAAAAATAACTTAAATCTATTTAGATATTTGATACTATTTACACCATGGATGGATTTATTTAATCTCCTGAACGAAGCCATGTATTGTACGACACTTTAGGTAAATGTAAAACAGAAAAGTTCACAAAAAAGTTCCACCCTTTGACTGAGAATATAAATCTCCCTTTGAAAAATTAACAAATGAAAAGCCTAATACTTTCCTGAAATTTAGAAAAAAAATTGCTAATATTAAATCTGATATATATATATATACCATATTAACTTCATTAAAGTATTAATAGAGAAGGTGGTGCTTATTGCCAAATATAATGGTATTAAACATGGCATATTTAAAATTTTTAAGTGCACTTTTTTCCATAGAATGTATTATTTACTGTGTCAGAATCAAAAATTTTAAATGCAGTAGTTGTCCTAAATTTAAATGTCAACAGTTATCCTTTTTTTCTGAACAACGGTACTAAATAAGCAGGCAACAGTGGACCTTGGTTATTCAGCCCTTTGTGTTATTATAACAAAGTACTAAAATTATTTAATCTTTGGCCTACAATTCAGTGACATACGTTAATTGTCACTCCTTAATTTTAGGGTTGAGAACTTTTACAATTCAGACCTGGTCTCATGTTCCTCTTAATTATAGCCAACATTAAAGTAGGAATTACATTTTCAGTAATTTGCAACGAATGCTGAGATTCATTTTGCGGTTCGGTACTTTATAAAAGGATACTCGAAGAAAAATTTACGAAAATCTGTTTTCCAGCAAGCAAAAAAAAAAAAAAAAAAAAAGGGGGGGGGGGGGGGGCGGCATATCAAACGTGAAGGAAGAGCAAAGGTAATGATTTTAGCAAGGATTGCAAATAATTAAAAATATCGATATGGTTGCGTAAAATAAATAGGTTCTGTTTTTTTTTGTTTTTTTTTCAAATGGCTTTTTATTTTTCCCTCTTCGTTTAAATTACTTCCAAGGCCATCTTCAAGAATTTGAATGTCCAGGACTAGAGTAATTGGGTGTTCCATCAAAAATAGAACTAGGAATTTATGCGCTTACAGCCCAATGTAAATTTCTATTTAATAAAATAACCGAAAAGCAATAAAAAACACTTTGCTCTCTGATTAAAATTATAAATCGATAATTTTGAGCTTTTTCAAAATAGCATTTTGCAGACCTGCTTGCACCACCCATGATCATACATATGATCAATTTCAAATGTTATAAAATAAACTATAATCTTATCTTTAATACTTTTGTCTCTATAAATAAAAATGAATGTTTGTGGGTCTTTTGTGCGCTGCCGTATCGTTCATTCCATTCCGATAAAAATTCGACAACAGACTGCTTGCACTTACGTCAAGGTTATAGGCATAATACGATCATTTAAAGTATAAAAAATATTTTCACATCTATTAACCAACGATTAACCACCAAATAACTCTCCAAGGAGACTCAACAAATTTAGTAAAGATGCTAAATTCAAGCTAGACGTTAATAATGGCTATTGTATATTAATCCAATGCAAGTCTTTCTCTGAGGTAATAGTTTTATTACAGATTGTGCGAGAAAGTTTTAGGAGAACCAATCCTATAGAATTGAAATTTTAACTAAACATTTAATAAAATTTTAGCGTTTTTTGCAGTAACTTCAGAAAATATTATAATACAAATAATGTTGTACTATCTTAGTTTTCAAAAAATTATCTTTTCAACTATATCAAAGATTTTATAGTATAAATATATTTTCTTTGTTTAATCAATTTTAGAAGAACATATTTTAATCGCATTTTCTAATATTAAATTAGAGAATACTGAACGAATATTAAACGAATCACGAGATACAATAGATAGTTTCTTTCATTACCATACTGAAAGAATAACCAAGCTTTACTATTCTAAAGGAATACAAAAATCTAATATATAAAAATAAGTATTTGTTTTTAGAATAGAATAATACAAAAAGAATAAATATTATTTATGCCTCTCCTTTATATATCCTACAAATTCAATGAATGTATTCACTGTCGATAAAAAAATAAATATCATTCTTCCCATAATTCTTAATTAGACAAGATAACTATTTCAAATTCTAAACGATGCTTCCAAGATTATTTCTTCTGCGGCAGGAACGCGCCAGGTACCAGCTAGTTTAATATAATAATACATTCAATATTTAAAACAATATGATAAAATAGCATTTATATAATGCATATCTGACAGCTGATGCAAAATATACATTTTAAGTTATATTACATGAAAATAAATTAACAAATTAACAAATTTTATAAATTTAGATAGCATATATAAATAAATATAACGAAAATAATATACTATAGCAATAAATATACATTAAGTTAACAGTAATTAATTTATCACTTCAAAATCAAAATAAAACTAATAGATTCTAAGCGCCCTTGGAAAAATGACGCCATTAAGTTATAGCCCAATTATCCCATTCAATAAGACGGCTCCTATAATTTCACAGTTTTCTCAGACGTTACCTAATTGGCTGCGCCATACCTCTATTATTGTCGAACAGGATTACTTGGAAATAGAAAGAGCCAGTAAAAGTTATATTGGCGCAACCAAATAATATATTTTTTATTCAGTTTAGGTCTTGGTATTTCCTTCTGATGTAGGTTGTAATGATACAGAGATACTGTAATGTTTAAAAAATATGTCATTTTAGAATCATAATTGTTAAAATCATCACCACGATTATCAAAGTGGTTAAAACCAGAAACCAAGATTCTTATTGAGGATAATTTGGGAGGAAGGCGGGTGAAGGGATTCTGTCCTTTATAATATATCCAATCCCGTCATCACAATCAAATAACAGCTGATTTAAATTTCATATCTTTCATACATTTATCATATATGTGTACCTAATGTAAACAAACATTTGTTTCGCGTGTAGAAAATGATTGTGAGGAATAAAAATTTGGAGGATGAAGAACATTCTCAAGAGCCCGATTTTATTATAATTCTTAGAAAAATATGCTATACAAGTCCTCCCTAATACCTTCTGTATTCCTTCAAAACTAGATAGTGTAATTTTAAAATATTATATTACTGATGATATAAGTAATAAAGTGACTCTGAGAACTAAATCCTTTTTATAAGAATACATAGTAGAAAAATTATTAATTTTAAATATTAATAACAGTCTATTAAAAATTTGCATATTATGGCATCGGAAAAAAAACGGATATATCATAAATTCAATGCATTTTCAATAAATATGAAATTTTCTACTGTCAAAAAAAGAACGAGAAAAAATAATCTGAAGAAAGGAGAAAATTCGAAGAACATCGTAAGTTAGTCCGGAGTTCTGTAAAAATAAGAACTGAACAACTGCCAGGCGTAATAAAGTACGTGGCGCCATCTTTGTATAGAAGTTTGAACGAACGTAAAAAATGGATTTAGAAACTCTCATTTCTATAAATCAATGGAACGTCGAAATGAAATTCCCCATTAATCGCAGCATAATATAATTACCTGCTACTATTGTAAAAAGAAAATGATGGGAAAAGATAATTAAATACAAAACTATTCTAAAGTCAAAAAGAAAGAATAATAGTAGTGTAGGCAAATATTTAAAAAAATAGCTATAAATATATATAATTATCTAGAGAAAAGGAGCAAATTTTAAAATAAATAATATTTGTGACGAACTGCTTTTTTGCAGATTTTCCCAGCAGAAATAATTTTTCTGCCTATTCGAAATGAAAAAACGTTTTATTAACGAAAATGTTTTGATCTTCGAAATTTCTTTTCTAGAAATGGTTTAATAATGTACAAAAAGTTTCAAAAATATCTCTACACGGACTTCATTTTTATTTTGATCACGCACCTTTCTATTTTAAAAATAATTTTGCTTTTATTCATTTTGCATTCATTAAACATCACAAATTTGTCAAAATAAAACGTGATTTTGCTATGATTTGAATGTATCGGATTTTTCCAAGTTTAGTTTTTTAATATTTTAATTTTAAGCATCACATTTATTATTTCAATCTTAAACAGCAGTCGTCTTGTACTGTATTTTAAAAATCTACAAAGTGACTAAAATAATGATTAGGATCAGCTTTTTCTTATTGCTTAACAAGTGAGTTGTGAAAAATTTCGTTTTATTTCAGCTACTATTCTGAATTTAAAAGAACATTCGATCAAATAGACATCGTTATTTTCTATATGGTGTATAATATTTAAAAACGTATAGTTGAAATATTAACTAATTAATTCTAATATCAAATAGAAATCTAGATTTAAAAAATGAAATGAAAGCGGTTTCTTAATCAAAGAGCAAAGGAATTAAGTATAAAAGCAGCTTAAATGTAGTGTTTGTAATCAAAGAATTAAAAGTTTTACTATAAATATCAATTTATAATAAAATAATAAAATGTGAATACATATATTATATTACATGGTTGATAATAATACGACTTATTACCGACGAAATAAGTAGGAATATTAAGATTTGTTACTGACAGAAATGAAGATTACCAATGAGTCTTTTACTGTTCGGATTGTCGAGTTTCATATCCATTGAGTTCAAGTCAATTTTAAGAAACAACCGTGTTTTATATCTTCAGTTAATAGCATAGTTGAAAGTCCAATTTCGCAAAGAAATTATATGTCACAAGGTATTAAAAGAACTTATTTGTTTCTCAGAAACGTATTCATATCTTCTTTTCAACCAGAATTGCATAAAATTTTCTTTTTTGTAACTCTTTATGAAATTTATTCACATGAAATATCTAAAGCGTATATGTTTATCGAAATGAAACCCTAACTAACGTAGTATCCTATCTTATAAGCAATGTGGTCCCTGCCATTATTGCCAATTTAAGGAGAGTTCCAAAAACGATGAGAAGATCTATGTCTTGGGAAATAGATTTTGAAACAAAATGTTGAAAGGGTGTATTTCTATACTAATCAGTGCCTCTAATAAGGCGAAGATCTTTTTGGAAAGCTTTTTCAGATCAAACAATTGGCTGCATAAGAAACTTTTATGAACATGTCATAAAGTCATGTGCAAATATAAATGTTTCAATCTGTGGATTACGTGTCACGGCATGAAGGTTATATTTCTGGCAGAGACGTAGTGTTGGAGCTCAAAAGAGTAAAGATTTTCCTATGCGATAGTCCTAGGAAGGGCTAAGAAAGGGAAATATAGTTTATTCATTTTTTTAATATATATATATAACGAGGAAAAGGCAAAAAAAATGAAAAAGCTGTGGGCATCATATCCTTTGAAATGCAACTGACTCCAGTAAAATGAAGGGCCGCGGTGGCCTGGTGGTAAGGCCTCGGCTGCGGAACCGGAGTGTTTCAGGTTCGAGACTCCCTTCCACCGAAGAAGCGTCGTGTGAGGGGGTCTCTTGCAAGTTAAATCTGTCAGGCCAAACGTCCTCCCGCTGGTGTGGTGTGGTGTGGAGAGGGGGGTGCCAGATCAGGTGTCGTCCTCGTCATCTGATCTTGGTTCAAAATTACGAGGTCCGTCCCAAAATAGCCCTCGTGTTGCTTTAAAACGGGACGTTAATATAACTAAACTAAATCAGTAACATGAAATATTAAAAGCATTTTCAAACGCACTGACAACTCGGTATTTTTTAAATCTACTAATTTACATGGAGGTGATATCCAGGAACATTGAACATAATAAGATAACACATGTTTCTTGCGTAATCCTTAGATTTGATCTTTAAAAAAAAATTAACAGTGAGTTTTATTATTTTTTGTCTTTGATCATTTCATTCTCTGAAGAAATGATATTTTTAGTGGCTGGTAAAAAAAAAAAAGTCAACACATATCATTTAAACTTTATAAATTATAAAGCCATAAGGTAATTTTCTAATCGTCAAAAATCTCAATAATCTTCATAATTTTTTTTAAAAAAAACACCTGACTAACATTAAAATAATATCAAATGTTCAATGTATTTTATTAAAGCACTTCTAAGTCTCGAAGCGTATAATTTACAGACAGTGTTTTGGTTGGAAGAAAGCACTCACAGACGCCATCGGAACTGCTGAACAGTTTAAGACACCAGGTTTAAACCTCGGTTTATGAAAGAGCATCAATTCCAGTCCCACTACAGATAAAAAGTTGCTTCTTTTCTCTTCCGCCGGCTGAGAAAGTGTTCTTAAGTGTAAACTTTTTTTTATCAGAGACAGGAGAAAACTGTCTTTGAATTATATGCTTGAGTGCCGCTTTCAAAGCCGTCAATTTCTGTGAATTATTTTTTTAAAATTCTGTAATGAGGTCCCAATTCTTCTTATTCGCATCACATGATCACAAATTTATATGGAATTATAACAGCAATCACGAATAGCTTTAGTATATATGATCATTAATTTAAAAAATCGATTAATTTTATCCTTATATTCTTATTTGCTTAGTAAATGATGACACAGGACTCTGAATTTGTTTTTTAAAAATCAATTAAAATTTCCCTAATGTTTAGTGATTTTTTTTAAAGAAAATAGCTGGGAATTACAAATTACCGACGTTTCATTTCGTATAAAACTATATTAACTTTTTATTGGGCAGAATGTTATTTCGACTGGCATTTAATTAGGTAGATAAAATGCGATCTAGCTGATTTAATACTTGCCACAGAAGAGTAATTAAAAATGCATTATCTGCAGCATCAATCAAATGATGGTTTGATTCGCATATAATTAAAGAAAAATATTTTTATACTCTTATAATGTGTTTGCACATATGGTAGTAATAATAATCAGAGTTTCCTCGATAAATTTTCTTGTTCTTCATGCTATTAAATTATCAGATAAGTATCAGGGGGGAAATATTAGTTAAAATTGCTGAAAAATTAAAGTTATATATATATAAAAACCTAACAATTAAAAACATTTTTTTACTTTCTGATTTTAGAGCGAAATCATATCGGGTAAAATTCTTGCTTAATATAAAAAACAGAAGAAAAATTCATAACTTTGTGGTATCGTATTTAAATCATTGAAATTTCATTACATCAAAATTTCTCTCATTTAAAGATTTTTCAGTTCCATAATGAGACCAAACTGTGAAACGCATTTCACTGTGTAGTCGGAAAAAGTATTTATTGCTTTCTCAAATCCGAATATTTTTGCTTCAAATTTTATTTGTAAATTATCTGAAATATATCACGCGAAACAGTGCATGAATTGCAGGATACATCTAAAATGATATTTAGTGTTGTTACTGGTGAAAATGTGAAAATTAAGCAATATCTCATATAATGGCATGCATGTAAAAAGGTTGAAACAACTGAAAACATATTGAATGCAACAAACCAAAAGTTTTATGGTATATGTAATGATAGCGTGTCCAAATTATTAGGTTGTTCGGAAAGTAATTTCGTTTTTTCCCGACAGAGGATTTAATTGTATTTTTCTCACCCAATTTCATACTTAAACCGCAAAATCATTTTATGTTTTAAGAGCTGATATAGCAAGGCTTGAGTGTGAAAAA
>JAPMOQ010021105.1:0-12747 GCA_026543055.1 Argiope trifasciata
CTTACAATTTAAGAAAAATATCAAGAAAATGAGAAAAATATTTAAATGTTGTAAATGGAAATTCAGAATATATGGTACATCTAAAAATATAAAGGAATACTAAGAAGTATTAATACTTGAAACCTACAAGAAATAATAAATTTTTTGTAAATGGAAAATCAATAGGAATAATAATGCAAGATATGAAAATATAGCAATAACATATATAAATAATAAAAATATAAATAAATATAAAATAAATAAAAATATATATAACGAAATTAAAATAGATTGCAGTGGGTTTGTCAGCTTAGATATTGTCTTCGTCATCTGACTACGGTTAAAAATGTGTACCCCAACCATCACAAGTAGCTTGATTGAAAATTCTGCCTAATATTTCGACGAAATAATGTTTCTTAGGTAAGCAATAAACTCAGAATGGTAATTTGAGAGTAATCTAGACTTGATAAAGTCAGAGAGAAAGAGTTTTTTCTCCATGAAATGTGTTGACTATAGTTATTTGATATTATGTAGGACAAAATATCAGATTTTAGAAATAGATTTCGTTGAAAAATATAACAGAAAAATATCTACGTCCTGATGAAAGCAATAACTAGCCAAATAGTTTCAAACACTTCTCCTCATCTAAAAAACATTAAAAACTTTCTGCTCGTGCGATCAAAATCTCATTTAAAATGCAAGATCGTGATTTTTCTATTTTTGAAGATTATTTCTTAAATACGACAATTTATTCGCAATTTTTGCATCACGACCGAAATATCACCCATCTCGAAACTGAAAACAAGTACAAGGATTTTGATAACCATCAATATGATTTTTTAAATTCTTTTAATCTATAAAAATGGATCATTAGTTATTTCGCAAAAGGTGGCCCCTTGGTTGGATTTCCAGTCAAGATCATGGACTGTAGATAAGAGAATGCAAAAAAGGGGAGGAAGAGTAATGCACTTTAATGTAGATTCATTGTCTTATCGAATATTCAGGTTTCTTTGGAATTGTTCCAGTTTACAAGTATCTGTCGAAATCCCACCCATTTCATGTCTCATACCGGTTTTATTTCAAAAATAAATTCTTTCAAAGATGAGATACAAACGACTTATCCCGATCTTTAGAAAAAATCTTAATTTTTATCTTATTTTAAGATTTCTCTGTAAAATATATCATAATAGAACATTAAAGAAGGTGAATCCAATTTTCTATTTTATCTTAAAATATTACTCAATTTTTTTAAGATAATCTGTATTTGATTGTTACAAATTATGTGTATCTTGCCTACAATCCATTTTTATATTCACATTCATTTTTGATTTCGTTAAGGATTAATATATAAAAATGAAACAATATTTGATATAAGTCAAATTCGAATTCTTCAAAATCTCGAGTTCGAATTTTTTGACGATTATACTATGTACTTCACACTGCATATATAAAAAAGTAAAACCTGAAATCGACTTACTATTGGTGGTGCTACACTTTCATTATTAATTTTGCATAGTTATTCATTGTAAATGATTATCTTTGGATATGTTTTGCCTGGAAAGTAATATACACTATAATAATGTAAATTTTTTGTTCGATTAAATCAGAATTTTCAACGAACCTAAACGAAATATTCGCAATATGTGGGTTTGAATCTATGAAATATTGTTTAAGTCGTTACTTTTATTTTAATATATTTGTAAATGTTTTTTTCATCAATAAAAATTTTATAAATTGTTTACATACATTCTAACGAGTTTTCATGTGATTCACTCTCATAAACAATCTATTAAATAAAAAATCGTGCTCTTAGTCAACAGGAAACGTGCGCTTTTCTGGGACAGGTAGTCATTGTTTATTCTAAACACCTGCGTTTTCGTCTAGCATTTTTTGCAACCCGTATAAATCCGTAATTAACTTATACGTCAGTTTCCGATATCTGAGTTTTCCAATCCTTAGATAATTACTGAAACTGTCATTTTATAACAGCGTTTGTCTGTTCAACTGATTATTGAGCTTTGTGATTAATTGCAATTGAATTGTGTGTTGCAATTTTCTTTGTGTTTCACTTCTTTTTGTGAGTTTTAGAAAGTTCGTCAGGATGTTTCTCTATTATCTTCGGATGCTCGCTTGATGATTTCACGAGCAGTCATTTGATTCAAAAGAACGCTATGCTGTAGTGATTCTTAGTAAAAATTAAATGAGATATTTTAGATAATTATGCTGCCTGTATTGAATAAAGAGTGAGCATGCGAGAAAAGACGCGCTGTTATTACAAAATACAATTTTAGATTGAACTTGGATTTGATTGGTACTATTCATACTATTTTGTCCATAACTGTGTACAATGTTGATCTTTTTCTTTTTATGTACACAAATATTTAAATTATAATTTTTAAAATTGTTTTGGCTTATTTTTTCTTAAAATTTATATTAATAATAAAGAGGAATGTATATGTGTGCGTGCGTGTGTCTCTGTGTGTGTTGGCATTCTATAGGCCATACTACTTGACCTATAGCTACCAAATTTAGCATGTATATTTTGGAGGTTGGAAATGAGAACCTCACAGCAATTTTTAACCATTTTAATTAGAATTGTAAGTAATCAAAAATTAATTTTAATTTTACCGTTTTCCTGCATTTATTTTCAAAACAATATTTGAACAATAATAGATTTTATGCTTTTTTAAATGTTAAAAATTCTTTTTAATGACACCAATTTAATAGCAAATTTTTTCCGAATTTCAGCATTTTTCTAAAAATATTTTTTCTGTCCGATTTTTGAGAATAAATTACACTGTTGACCTGAAATTGAAACCTTTTCCATTGTTTCATCAAATATTATTCACGTGATTTTCTTTCATTGCTAAAAGCTAAGTGAGAAGAATTTCCGTTTAATATCTATACAGTTTTTAAGGCCAATAAAAAAATTAAATGGACAATTGTAAATTTCAAGTTATGTGAGTACATCATTATTTTTTAAGTCTTTATTTGTCTTAATTAATTTAAGTCCTTAACCTGTTTAAACCGGTTTGAAACAATTACAAGACTTTTTTTGTAGGTCTCTATCCATCTATATTATATATCATTTTTTAAAATTTCATTTTCAATTTTTCTAGCTGGCAAATAAAGAACCGATTTTTATTTGGCGGGGGGGGGGGGCGTTTTTCTGAATATTGACGCATGCCTATTCTAATAGTCTCGTGATTATTTTAAGCTGGTTTAAACTGGTTAATGACTTAAATTAATTTAAACAATTCATAAGGATTCAGAGAATGAATAATTTGGAAATCAAGTTGTAACTGTAGTTAGCTGTAAATCGCCAAATGTGCATTACAACTTTCTGCATTATTTTCTAACAACCCTAAAAGCGAAAAATTGATGCCTCAAAAGCAATAAATCGCCAGTTTGCCGCCTACGCATTTTGAGACTAAAAGCCTCAAACCAAAACAACATCATTTTCTCATATGATAAAAAGGGGAGGTATAGTATTGCGAATTTTAAAGGATAGATGAATAGATATTTACGTTTTCAACTGCTGTTATGGGACTATCTGCATTACAAAAGTTCATGTATCCAATTTACAAAATTTAATTAGGATTGTTAAAATAACAGATTCTTAATGTTGGACAGTTTGGGAAATCATGAACATAAAATTGTGAAAAAGAATTTATTTGAAGTCATATGTAAATAACTGGTCAATTGAGGCAGCAAGAATTAGTCGATATTTATTTTATAAATTTGGATAGAATTAAATGTACACCTTTAAGAAAGCTGTAGCATTATTGGGCTGATCTCCATTCTCCATTCATGTACTCTGTGAATAGATCACTATAGGACAATTAATGCCTGGCAATTCGGGGAATCATAGACATGAAAATACATCCGAACGACTTAAAGGGAATTTAGTAAAACCAATAGTCACAGCGAACCAGCTGGTGAAAAATAAAAAAGGTTCTATGTGATACTTACAATAATAATTATGGTCAAGCAACATATTAATATGCATTCCTTTTAATCACATATTATTATGTTTTATAATAATATGTTTAAAATTTTATCTTTCTTTATGAATTAAAAAATTATAAAATAATATTGAGGTTTTTTTTTTTTGTAGGTTGTTAATAACCTGCATGGCATTTTGACATCGATTTACGAGAGAAAAAAGCTGATATTTTTTTTTAATTGAAGAAAATATGAAATGGATTATATTACATGTGATACTTCATTGATATGGAGATTAAGGAAACTCATTTGTTTGATCGAATCGGAAACATTCGATGTCAAGAAAAGTATATTGCTAGTAGATTAAAAAGTGACTTTGCTATAATTTCTTGTAGTCTGGAGGTCTTATTATGTATGAAATTTTCTACAGGCCTTACTAATACTTGAAATTTTGAGGATCTTATTAAAATGAAATTTCTTAATATGTATCACTTGTAGTACCCGAACGACATTGCCCGTGGCATATCATTCAAAGGGAAAAAAAGCTTTAAACTTAAGTCTAGTCATTTTAAAGAGGGACGGTTATTTCGCTCAACAGTGCTCCTTTCTTAAGTTCATTATTCCTCTGATATTCGCTAACCGAACGTTTTTTCATTTTCCTTATCGCGCATCAATCGAAGATTTTTAGTATTTGATATGTTCCGGTCAAGGTTGGATTTCCTTTTTTTGTGCATAATGAGATTTGAATCGCTGTTTAAAATCAGACTAAACAAATAAGTGTATCTATCGCATGTGCATACCACAGCTCTTGCTATTTGCACATGCGCTGTTTGGGGTTATCGCGCATGCGCGGATAAGTGCAAAGCACAGATGCTGCTGTTTATCTCTGATATTCGCTGACCCAACATTTCTTTCCTCCTCATTTTCCTTATAGCGCAACATAGGAAAACAAAGAAGCTTTTAGGCTTTTAATATGTTCCGACCAAGATTGGATTTCCTTCTTTTCTGCATAATGAGACGTGAATCGCTGTTCGAAGTCAAATGTAAACAAAGAAATGTATCGTATATACATACCACAGTTCTTGCTATTTGCACATGCACAGCTTTCGTGCATGCGAGGGGTAATTGCAATTATAAAACTCCCTTTATTATTTTGATATGATTTTAATGTTCTAATTCCTTTCGAATAAATGTTCTACAAAATGGTATAAATATCTCCAATATCCATTAACTATTTTCTCGAGATTAAACAGACGCTTTCAGGAGACTTCGTTTTATATTATGTATAGGTATAATAGATACATCATATCTAGATGCTATATCTCATATACTAGAGATGTATAACATTTCTAATCTTTTGTGTACCCATCAGATTTTCGTCCCAGTTGTCGATAAGTAAAATTAAGAACACAAAATATCCGTTTTGGCCACTCTGCTCTTGGACTCTGTATCATTAATAAGATTTTCCCCCTTACGTTTATATGTATGTGTTTCTCTTTTCCTTGCCTTGCAAATGTTTGCTAAGCGAATAAACTAACTGCAACTTGTACAAAATATGTTACCAATCCTGATATACAGAAGAGTTGCCATTATGGATGTTGTAGCGTGCCTTGTTTATATTTCTGTGCCTGTTTAAATACTTCAGAATGTGTTTAATCTCTGTTTTTGTTGTTCAGGAATTTTGCTACTGATTGATATATCGAGCTCTTAGACTCGGAGATTATTTTTTTCTCTTTCTCTCAAATCCTTTAGAGTCGTCATGCAAATGCATTGACCGAGACTCTGCATATTGACCCTGCTGCTTGACCGATTTCCGTGTAAGAAAATCTCACTGACGACGTTTTCATTTTTAAGATGGTGATAAGGTTCTTATTTTTATCTTTCGCTTCCGCATTTTGCTCGTGTTCAGGTGAAATGTATACCGAAGATCCGACGCATCCAGCGTGAAGGAAAAAACTTTTCTTGGATTTCAATCCTGGCTGACAGAACTACGGGGTCAAACAGAAGTGCGATTTGGGGAACAGTTATCGCATCCTTGCTTTTCTTAAACGGCTTGTTTGCGTAAGATGCAGTGCAATCTCTGTGAAATAATAATATGATGTGTAGTAAGCCAGCAAGTCATCATTTTTCTTTACCTGCTTCCTTTATTATTTTTTTTTACCATTTGTTTTACACAAAGACACGGATAAAGTAAATAATGATAGTTGTATGCTACAAAGGACCTATCGTAACATAGCGAAACGTTTTAATTCTTTAGCGTTAGGCATGTTGTTTTATTTTTGTTTCGATGTGGTTCCATATGTTTGAAAATAATTTTTAAGTGTTCCCAAGTCTGGGAACAAAATCGGGATTTAGGATTTCACGATATAAATATGTAGAAGAAACGATTTTTAGGGATGCTATTTATTTTGGTACTTTATGGAATAACAGAAAGGATTGCTGAAAGATATTGGAGCAATAATGATACATGTAGAAATTTTTTTAATATCTTGCCATCAGTTAACCTTTATCCCACTAACTGGATTGGAGAGGAAATTATTTTCATCTCAGAACACAGTTTTTTTCCTACCTACTTCAAAAGGTTCAATCTGTCTGAGAGTGATCAGTACATTTGTGGTGGGATTGGCACAAATTTTATTATGTTGCGGAATACATCCTCACAATCTCTTGGCATATGAATATTGGCATTGGTTTCCAATAATAAGTGTCATACTCACCAGGACTAATGGAAAAAAGCACCACACATTCTTCACGTACATATGCATTAATAAATATCTTTTAAATTAAGATACTCTTTGTTACTATTAACCAAATTATTTTATAGATTTTTTTAACTTGCATTCTCAGTTTTTTTTTTAACTCATCTTCTTCTATGATATGGTAAGAAGTGCAACAATCACATTATTCATATGTGTTTTCTTTATATATACTACCTTACTGCATATTATTGCTCCAAATAATTTTTCTATAATGTTTCAAAGTAGAAAATCGTTGTAAAAGTTTTATATTATTATCTTCTTTTATGTTTGCAAATTATATTCATAGTTATTTTTTATTTGTTTCTCTCTGTAAATATTGTGGTATTTAATAAAATTCCCATAATTTGCTTATCAAACCGTTCAGTGAACATAATGGTTACGGATAAGGATACATGAGAAGGCTTTCTGTTCTGCCATTGTTGAAAATATTTACAATCTCTTGTTGTAATTAGTGCATGCAACTTTCCGATAGAAATAAAAGATAGTTTTAGCGTTTTGTTCACATGTTTGTGATGATTGAAAACCATGATTTTTTTATAAGTGGAATAGGAAGTATTAGTCACATCAAATCGTAAACAAATAACATAAAATCAGAGGTGGAATTTTTATGACTTTGAGAACTAGCACTGGAGGGGGAGTCTCGTAATTCAGGACGAGAAGCTTTCGGTATGGTTTTGGTTCTTGCCACCCTGGTGGATGCATAAAGAGATGGAGTCGCAAAAGTAATTACATTCAATAATGCTTTAGCGGCATATCACCTTCTTTGTAAAAATTGAATACTTTTTAACCCTTTGCAGTTGGAAAGATAATTCGATGTATAATTATTCACATGGAGCTG
This sequence comes from Argiope trifasciata, assembly GCA_026543055.1. NCBI lineage: Eukaryota > Metazoa > Arthropoda > Arachnida > Araneae > Araneidae > Argiope > Argiope trifasciata. The sequence continues at coordinate 7,522 of JAPMOQ010021105.1, forward strand.
TTTATTACACCAAAAAATAAATACATGCAACTGCTTTGAGTTTCTCTGAAAAATGAATCTCCGCCATTTTAACTTTTTGTAGATATTTTGAACAGTTAAAATTTTTAAAAAAAGAATGTCAGAATGTTGCGCTTTCTTGAATAGTGGTTGAGAGAAAACATTCAATTGCAAAGGGTTAAAATTTTATTTAAGGCTTTAGAATAAAATTTTTGCTACACTTCTGAAAAGAGAGCAAAATTGAGACTTTCCTATTTGACAGTCTGCTCTCTAATTGGTCTGCCTGTTCCATGCAAGCAATGAAAGTCACGGTATATAAAGTTTAAACAAAATGTATGCAGGTGATCGTGAATGTAATATTTTGCCTGTTACCTCAAACTTTAAAATTTGTTATTTTCGTAAAATACTTCTCTTCGAACCCTTCAATTATATGGCTCCTTCACAATATCCTATTTTCATGATGCTCTTTTTTACCGTAACAGGCTCGAAATCCTCTTTTGTGAGATCGGACTGGAATTGAACTCCTCCCAATGCGCGCCCCATCCACGAGCCCGCCTTAAAGTCAAGGCCATGAAGCAGCGCTCTAGTACCAACCTGCCCCTCTTTTTTTTTCTTCTTTTAATAGCTAACTGCTTTTTTTTATTATTATTATGATTATTTTACGCTTTTCTGATGTCTCAGAGATGGAAGAGGTCAATTTTATGGTCACAGAATCTGAAGATTTATCGAAGGACAGAACGAAATTTGTGTTCTCAACTGTATGTGTTTTTATTGTTTTCTTTTAGCTGAAATTCTTGGAAGTAGATTGTATTGGGTCTTTGATGGATTTGCTTACTCTATGTATAGACATTTTAAAATCTTTACTTTCGCACTTATTTACATTGCACTTATTTACTTAAGAGAGTTTAAAACTTAGTTTGTTTACAAGAGAAAATGCATTCAGTGTCATTTGAATATTTATTAAATGTTTTGTGGGTAATGGTTGCCATTTTTTCAGTCGTTGATCGCACTTTTAATTATTTGTGATTGTGGCGTGGTGATCAGAATGCTAGATGAGGAATATCCGATAGGCCTTAGAAGACATAATAGAAACAAAATTTTACTACTTTTATATCATTATTTAAAAACCGAATATGAGGAGGGTGCGAAAGGCTAAGGCCAAGGGCTGGGCAAATTTAAACTTACTAAGGCACTATGTACGTCTGTAGTCATTAGCAACATGAAAAAATCCTTATTTTCTGGCGACTTGTATTTTTACTTGTATACTGCTTTTATGAAGTTCTTACAAAGACTTACAAGTTTCTACAATGACATCAATAACATTTTTTTTATCGACTTGGTTTTTTAGAATTAAAATGAGGTATGAAATTACTTTAAAGAAGGTTTGCTATAGAGAGTGTATGACTGCTTCATCATTTTTGTTATTTTAACATACTTGAAAGTATGGCATCAGCCTCGTTAGTAAAATTTGACAAAATTTCTATTGGTGCGTTGTCATTTAGCACGAGTGATTCTAATTGCGCTATTAAAAACCATCAAAATATTTATTTTGATATACACCTGTTTTCGCTTTATAGCAGAGAAAAATCCCAATATATATAATATATAATTTCCAGATATAATTTTTGAATAATATGTATATTTTGCTTTTCAACTGATTGGCACAGTTTTGAATAAGATATCACACTTACAAATTCAGTGGCGAATAGACTCAAATATAGTAGTTGGTTCTTAATTGTATAAAATTAGACCGGGATAACCTGGCTGGTAGGGCGCTGGAATCGTGTCCGTTAGGCTGGGAGTTCGAACCCGCCATCCAAAGACTCCCTCTGGTGACTGATATGCGTATAAATCTGTCGTGGCCACAAAGTCCTTCATGTTGAGAGTAATATTGCTATGGTTACTGGTTGAGAGGTGATAGCTCTCTGATTCAAGTCTAAATGACGATATGTATCTGAGTGAATGATAATGCGTGAATGAAGTTCGCCCCGTAAAAACGGATTATGACACGTGAGGGGCAAGGTCGTACTCTTGGCCTAGATGGCGCTATTGAAAAAATTCAAGTGACACATCCTATCGGCTTAAACCGCTGTCTTCGTAACATCGGGCTTGTTCAATGGCAAGTGCCGTAAGAAACAATAATGTAAGCTAAAAATGGTAATTTAAGTATGAATCTTTTCTATTGTTATATATTTTTACTGAGACTTTTATATTCCATAATTTAGTGAAAGTGATGACTTTCCAATGTTTTCATTTTGTTGTAGAGAAAAATAATTCCTGCAGAAATTCTGAAGTATATTTAAGTCAGAAAAAAGTAAATACATAAAATATTTATTAATGAATTTATACAAAATGCAATGGTGTAAAAAGAGATAGGCCAAGGAACAAAATATTTGTAAATTTGAAACTATTGTTGCATTGCAATATAATTTTTAAAAAATACGAACGTAAATAAATGCAATATTTGAGGTTACAAATTTGGTTCGCAAAACAGTTAATTATACAGAAATTTACCCTTTTTTGTGTAACTACTAATCAAGATGTCATAAAATCCGCTTCTTTCTAAAAATTTTGTATATTATTTTGTATATTACTTTCAAGTTTGAACGAAATCCATTACAGAAAATTTGTCTATCTAACTTAGTTCAAATAAGCACGATTACTACAAAACTAGTCAGATAAGTTTTTATACAAAGTTTTATCATCTAAAGTAAATCCATACTAAATTTTGAATAAAATTGGAAAATCCGTACTTCAGATCTGTATTTTTACATGCATATAAATATATCTCAAAAACACAACAGTTTAAAAAAATGAAAGTTGGTGTATGATCTTAATATTCAAATTATATTTCCATGCCTAATTTAAATTTCAATCTGTCAAAAAAAAAAAAAAAAAAAAAAAGACTCCTAAAATGTTTATTTGTATTTTCTTTTCTATTCACAGAATACAAATTTTTAATGTGCTAGATTTTCGAAATAAAAATTTTAGCATTCGTGGTTTTCACGACCTTGTCCGAGTCCACAATTTTAAATCCCTGTACATGTAAAATAACACTTTTTTTAGATAGTATCCCTGAAAGTTTCCGGGAGACTACTCCTTCCTGTTTCAAAAAGAAATGAATTGGAACAAAATTTCTTTAAATTTCTCTTTTTCCTCTCTTCTTTTCCCTCCCCCCACCTGTTTATCAACATATTTTTAAAACTTTTGTTGACTAATGTATTTTATTTCAAAATTACAACTGATTGGTTTAAAAAAAAATTATTTTCCTATCTTTTTCAGGGTGAAATCGACCGTAAGATAACTTTCACTCGTTTGGTGGATCGCCAATTCTCATTTTCTGATTCCAATGGACGATTGTCTGAGTGGCCAGACGTTCGTCTCGTCGATGGACATTCAGTTCTTGAAGGACGACTTCAGATGTTCTATAAAGGAAAATGGAGATCCGTTTGCACGAACTCCAAAAAGTAAGTGCTTTATCTGATTTTGCAACTATATATCTCGAATTTTTGCTTGGTAGTTTATTTAATATTTTTCATTGTGGAAATGTATTATAAAAATTGTAAAAATCGTTGTTTAACCCTTAATTTGACAAGAAGAGTAAAACGGATGGCTTGTGTTTCGTTGACATTTTGTCTCAAACTGACAGATACAGTGTTGCCAAATAAGAGTTTTATTTTTTTTACCGTAATAGAAATATATTTTAAAGTTTTTGTTAGATATTTAAGCCGTATAGAAGTTTTCATAAACCCGCCAGATTTTATTTATTTGATTGTTCGTTGTAGCGGACTTAGCCAAATTAAAGGTTAAAAACTAAGCCATTAGCTTTGATAATAGTATTAAGTCACAAATAAACGTCTTTATGAATATTTTATGACTATAGGGATTTTATAAACGATCTTTTAATTCAAGTATATTTATTATAATTGTGTATTTAGTATCAATATCTGTGATAAAATATTAATCATTCGAATTTATAACAACTAATTTATAGCAATTTTTCCTCTTATTGTATCCTCTGCAATTTTAAACGTGAACTTCAATACATTATGTAGCAAATGTGCCGGCATCCTAGCGTAGTGGTAGCGCGCCTTCTCTGTAGTCTGAGCGTCCCGGATTCGAGTTCTGGATCGGGTATAGTTCTTCTCCTGTGTTCTGTGAGATGTGTGAAAGAATCCTTCTGTAAAAAGGGCTTGTGAAAACAAATGTATATGTGGGTCATATTGTTGTAAATGAAATGCATGAATGAAATCCGCCTCGTAAAAAAGAGTTGTGACGCATAAGTAACAAAGATGGACTCTTGGTCCTAGACGGGGCTACTGAAAACAAGAGATGCTCTTTCGACTTAAAATTGATGACTTCGTCAGTGGGCTTTTCAATGACAACTGTCAAGAAAAGAACGAGAAATAAACAAGGACAATATATAACAAATGTGATTACTTTTTCATATACGTGGTATAGAGAATCGTAAAAAAAATCGATTTCGAGAATTTGACGAGTATCCACATTTTATACCTCCCTGAACTTAAAAAACACATTTTTGGAAAATGTCTGTTTGTGATAAAAACAAATAAGAAAATATTAAAGACTGTTAAAATTTGGACTGTCTAAACGGTTAAAATTTGGTATACGGTCTTTATACCAAATTTGCAATTTCTATAAAATTTCGAACAACATCTGTTCAGAAATCCGTCCGTCCTAATGTAAGTTAACACGATCACTACAAAACGAAGAGATCTAGATAAATAAAATTCAGTATACAGGTTTAACATACATAAATACCTATCAAATTTTAATCCGAATCCAACAAAAAATTAATCGTTTGTATGTATGTACTTTCAGAATCATGCAAACGCGTGATTCAAAGATGTAATGATTTAAATATATAAAATTTGACTTGGAATTTTGAGACTACAACTATTGTTTGTGTGAAATTTTTTTGTTTCGATTGTTTGTCTAAAACAGGGATGGGCAAACTTTTTCAATCGCGGGCCAAAAATCGAAAAAATAAAGTTTGGCGGGCCAAGATGAATTTTTCTAAGATTTTAAAAACAATATACGAGTATTACAATTTAATATATTAATGAGATGAATGAAATTGCGATTTCATTTTTAAAAGTTAATTATGTTGAGGTTTGGAGTGAGATGTACTGATTCTAAGGAACGAGGCTAAATGCTCATATGTCAGTCTACTTCTGAAATAATTCTTTCTAAGGTTCATAGTTGAAA
>JAPMOQ010021105.1:15747-35273 GCA_026543055.1 Argiope trifasciata
TGATTTTAAATAGTTTATGGTTTGAGTCATGGGGTTTATAGAATTTTATTTTAACTTTTTAACAAATCATATTTTTAATGATCAAATAAAATGATCAGTAATTGATTTATAATATAACTGCACGAAAACAAATTTGTAAAAATCTATTCACTGTGTTATATGATATTATAGAATTACATAAATATATAAAAGATATTTAACGAATTACTTTTTATTTGTATAAATCTCTTATCTTATATAGTCTTTTTTATTGTATAAATGCAATAAATAAATATTAAGTTGAAATTACTTATTTTTAAAAGCTGAAGCTGAAAGAAATACATTGATTTTTTTTTACACGATTAAAAAAAATGACTGTAAAGTGTATGAAAATTGATAATTTTCTGAAATTATAACGCTTAATTTGGAAAATGTCATACAAAGCGACTATAAATATTCGTTCTTTACAAACTGTAATACGGCTACTTTAGGTGGTTAGAAAAATAGCCATTATTGCTCCATGCACCAAATTCTTCTGTTCTAGGTTGGTCATTTGAGTTATCATCGCCACAACTACACTACCATTACTATATCTAAAATAGAGTTTACATTCAGCCAGCTACTATCCATCGGGTAAGACCACGCATGCGTAGAAATTGTACAGTACCAAATACTTGTCCCATTGAGACAAAAATTTGCTATTGCCCGTTCTTCCAGCGCATGCGTGACTTACTGGAGTCTTTTAACTGGCTGAGTGTAAACCCAACTTTTATGCCTGTTTTACACTCGACCAGTTACAAAACGACCAGTAGGCGGCGCATGCGTAGAAAGGCTGAAAAATGCTGTTCAAGTAATTGCTCCAACGGTATTATTGTATTTTTTTTCTTGCTGCCCATGTGCTGGTAGAATTTGGTATGAAAAAATCGACCATCAGATTAATTCCGACATTTTTTAAATCTTTGTTCTTTCTGATTTCAGCTTCTCTCTCTCTATGTGTGTGTGTTCTGTTTTATTTACAATTTCTTTCCTATAGTTTTTCAAATTTAGGTATGCAGACACTTTTTTTTACCATGTTTCTTTGTGTATACTTCATTTTAATGCGTTGCGTGAGTGAATAGTAGTGAAATAATAATAATGAAAAAAAAATTATAGACGACAGTTTATTGCCAAGCATAGAATGCCTCAATCTATCTTATGAAATTGTGGTAAACATAAATCAGTCCCTCTCTACCAGTGCGCTGCCTACTGGCCGACTTATAATTGGCCGAGTGTAAATCCGACATTACTCTGTGATTTCCTGTTCCTATATTTGTACGTGCTACTCTTAAGGCACAATGAGTTTGATAATAAAACAAAAACTATGATCAAACTAAAAATACTGATAGAATAGTTAGAAACGAACTGAAGATTTATTACATGATGCAAAACATTTAATCTGTTTAGCTTCATAATCTGACTGCACATTTTTTTCTCGTTGAATGAGAACAGCGAAGTAGTATCGGTATCAGAATAGGCATTTTATGTGTTTTACATCGCAGTTCTCCTCAGTTGAATTTTTATTTTGAAAAATAACAAATATATTTTAGCTAATTGGTATGCAAAATGCTCTCTGAAAGAACGACTATTATTCTTTTTTCATTTTTCAATCCTTTGCATGCATCGACTGACACAGATCCAATCACATAAAAGATAAAAAGCCTTTTTCTTTTTACCACAGCGATGGCAACGGTTAAAGAATCAGAGTATCTTTGTTTATTTACCTCACGTATGAGATGGGATTTGTGATTGTTTCCAGTTCGGTAAATTGGGTTCTATTTTATAAGTTTACAATTACACCCGTAGGCTATTTGTGTTATTGGGTCGTTTCATTTTTATTTTTGAAAGACTCGTCATCAAATTTTTGTGAAGGTTAGGTGAATCTATACTAAAGGCATCAAAAATCGAAAGAAATTCTTCAAATGCTTGCAATTGTTTCTCCTAATTACAAATCATACATATTTTCATTCTTTAGAAAATCGCTTGGTTTTCAGTTTTTTTTTTTTTTTTGATATGGTGAAATTAGTTATATCACTTAAAGCAGTGCTCCGCAACCGGTGTGCCGCGGCACACTGGTGTGCCATGAGCCAGATACAGGTGTGCAGCGGTCAAATACATTGTATTTGACATTTTACAATTTTTCATCATGTATTTAATACACAATGACATTTTTTTTCATAATGATGTCTATTTTTTTAAATAATCAATAGAATAATTAATATGCGGTCATGCTAAAAAGATCTTGACCAAGAACTTCGGGTCGCGGTGTCAAATATTGAGCCGAATATAAATCTTTTGTGTTCATTGAAACAAGCGCAGGCATCACATTAATAATTATTATGATTGCGTAGAAATAAATATGTTATGGTTTTATGTATGTATACTTTTCAAATAAAAAACAAACATTTATTGTAAAATTTTTGTATCAATTAATAATTATTTACTTTAGCTTTTGGTGTGCCGCGGAATTCTAGAAAGAAATGAGGTGCGTCGTAGGTGAGAAAAGGTTGCGGAGCACTGACTTAAAGAATCATTGAATGATGATATACTATCGAATAATTCTGGTTCACATCGCTGTAAAGAACTTCCTTTTGTTAACAGTATATTGGCACAGATCTACTTTCATGAGATTTCAATCTTATTTTAGTACATAATTATAATTACAGTGTTTGACAATATCAAAAAAAAACTTTTAATGTTTTAAAATTTAAAAACCACTTAAAAATAACTGTAAAAATAATATGTAATGATAATTACTATTCTTTCATTACAGTTATATTTCCTGAGTAACCATGTATATTTATTTATTTTTTCTTGAATTTTTGGTTAGAATATAGCATTTATAAGATAATAGAGCAAAATACGCACACACAGATTATATAACAATACATTATAATCATTGTTATGCTTTGCTTAGTTTATGGTGTTTCAAAGAATTTCATTACAGAATATAGATATTAAAATGATTATTTTTATTCCAGTAGTCCTTGCTTTAGATATTTAAACGAATAAGAATGAATCGCAACCAAAGCAAACAATACTAGCGTGTAGCAGCAGAGGTAATAAACGAGGTGTCACTGAATTAAAAATTTATATTGAGTAAGCTAAGCAATGACAAGGTTTCACTGTATTAATTAAAATTTTTTACTGAGTAAGCGTTTTGATTAATCTCTGATTTGTTATCGTAATTTACAAGTTGAATAATGATATCGAAACGATACGATAACAATTAATAATAGTTTTTATTTACGACGAAAACGTGCTTCTTTCTTTCTTTTTTTTTCATTACTTTTTTTTATATGTACTACACCAGCTCATCTTTGGATCTATTGTACATATTTTAATGATTTCAAAACGAACGTAATTGTGTCTTTTGACTAGTCAGTCGAATGCAAGAGAAGACTTTTTGTTAATTTGCAAAAATTTAGTTTAGCAATCAAGCAAAAAGGTAACTGCAACGGAAGTGTCATGGCATTTTCGATCGAAATTCGGAAAAGAAGTTCCATGTAGAAAATAATTTATCAATGGCATTGAAAATTTAAAACTACGAGCTGTTTGTATAAGTCCTAGACGACTGACTATATCGGAAGAAATCGTCTTTCGACGAAACCTGAAAAATGCGCGAAGAGGGTGAGTTGTGAAGTGTAGATTTCTCAACACAAAGACTATAGAATTTTGAGAACGATGCTGAAAACGTTTCCATATGAAGTACAAGTATTGTAAAATCTGAATGATTTTGATAATCAAAAGCCCTTTGAATTTTGTGCCTATATGCAGCTTCATTTTGAAAATGATGATTTTTCCAATCATTTAGTTTTCATTCATGAATCAACATAATGAAGATACACAAGAACAATTATTCCTTTTAGGTAAAGGAGAATAATAAATTCGCAGTCTATACATATGATATATTCCAAGATAAATTTGTTCTATACAGTATTCAGAAAGAAAGTAAACGGCCTATTCTAAGAGGTCACACATAGAATACCTGCGACTGTCTCTAACAAAACTTAAAATAACTCACACAGTTCTGTTATATCTTGCATCCTTCCTGATTTATAATGCATTGATACTGTATACTTCTTTATGAATCATTTGTATGGTTTACTCTGTATTGTATCTGTATGGTATATTGGATGAGTGCAAAATACCATCAATATACCATACAGATAATAGGTTCTATTCGTTTCTTTGCACATAAAGAGCAAACAAACGCAAAATGAATAGAACCTATTATTGTGCATAGTCATACAATCTATGACCACTTACCATCTTTCTGGTAGGAGACGAATCCCATGGCGATAAAATTCCGGCAGTTTTCGAGTCAAAGTCTTGGATGGCAGTTTGCACGGCATCAATACCATGAAAGATTTCCTGACTGAAGGAATTACTCAATGCACTAAATAGGGAAATTTTCAATTGGTGCTAAGTCTGGAGAATAGGGAGGAGGAGACAAATCTTCCCATCCAAAGCCCAGTTACTTTTGGCGAGTGATGACATCAGCATATGACTTGGCTTTATCGTGGTGAAGGATAACAAAGTGACGATTGATAAGCCGCTATGCTATCAAACTTGAATGCAGATTAATAGTTTGGTTGATTGGCGGAACCTCCCAATGAATCATTCCCTACACCTCCGACCAGACACTTAAAAACATCTTCTTGGAATGAAATTCAGCTTTCGAAGTTGATGCAAGTGGATTAAAAGAGCAATATACAGTACATAACCCACTTCTCGTCTCCTGTCACAATTCATGTCAAAATTAGGTAGTTTTTGTAGCAAGCAAGGAAACTCAAAGCAAGGGAAAGCAAGGAAACTCAATTGGCGATTCAGTCATATTGTTGATTAGCTATTAGGTTTTGTGGAACCCAATGATCCAACTTTCTCGTAAAACCAATTTAACCGGCCGTCTCACGACCATTGTCCGGTGTTCGTTGAATGCCTCCTGTAATTTTTACACATTTGAGTTCGGGTTGCTCCTTATGGTTTGGTCAGTATCGTCTTCGCCAACGTGTGATGGTCATCCACTCCTAGCCTGATTTTGGCAGCTTTTGTCTTCTTCCCTAAATTTACGAAACCATCGACATGTGCTGTTGTTTATTACATCCTTCCTATAAATTTGACAAACATTGTGACATTCTGAGGTTGCTGTACTTTTTTTTGTCAAACTCGTAAAAAAAAAAAAAAACTTATTTGTTCCTTCTCGTTTTCCATGTAACACCATCTGAGATTTATTTTGAGATGATTATGTGAGACACGATGCATTTATATTACGCGTTTGATTGGTCATCAATTTGCGTCATTACAATGTCATGTATAGCATCAATTACGCTGCAAAGTTGCTTATCCAAAAACAGAACTTTTGCATTCACCCATTATATTCGGCGGTATTCATTCAAACACTAAAAAAACTTCGCAGATTAGATTAAATGGCATATTATATCATTGAGTGAGAAATTTTTCAACATATGTTTATCCCCCCCACACAAATATATTATGTTTTTGAAAGTGTTGATGATGGAAAAAATTAATTTAGCTTCCATATCTAATTATTATAAGCTTCTCAAAGTTTATTTGTGTAAAAGACAACGAAAAGTTTGAGGTAAGCCCCCCCCCCCCTCCAAAAAAACCCCAACAAATAAGAATCATTCATTTTTCCTTTGGCTTGGATGGTTGTAGTTTACAGATTTGATTAACCATTGATAAAAATAGCGTACAGTAAATGACAGAAATCAGTTAAAAGTTGGAACAGCATAAAATATCTGCAACTGATAAACATGCGAAAGTCGAAAAAAAGAATGAACAGCTACCGCTCCCTATTTAAGCCGTTGTTACTTTGTTATTCAGGTAAACGCATCGTTTCTTATTCGATCATTAGGATAAATTTCGAATTTTCTATCGTCACGTTCCGCGTAGGAACGAAATAGCATGGTTTCATTTAATGATAACTGAAGAAGATCACGACTTCAAGCGTTCTGTTATGGTTCTTGAACTTTTTCAGTTTTCTGAAACCATACCCCGCGATTATACACTTATCGGAAATCTTTGGCACTTCTGAAGATTGGAAAAGATTTTGTTGGTAAAGAATGGTACATAAAATTTTCCGTGACGCTTCTCCTTTTCTTTAATCTGCACCATTCATGCTGGCACATTTGTTCAACAAACCATAGAGCCTTAACTGCATTGAGCGAATCAGCACTCAATTTAATCCGGCCCACCCATAGAGTTGAAAGAAGTGATAAAAGCTTTAAGGTGAATGGACTGCTGGATTGAAAAATATTCAATGTCTTGTTTACCGGCAAAAGTATACCAAGAAACTCCTTTAATTTTATGTTGCTTAAGTAATCTCTCTGCTGTGTGTGTTTATTGTATGCAACCTCTGATGAGATTGCATTTGAAGAAAAAAAGTAAACTCTTAAATCATAGAAAGCAATTTCATATGTTCCTGATGGTTGGACCAATGTGTCACGACTTTCCATGGAATGCCCTTCACTTCCTTTTAGTTTCATTGTTTTTCACTTCATTATTCCACATCCAATTTTAGTCTTGCCTCATTATCTTTGTCTTCTGACTTCTTTAAAATGCAAGCGGATATGTAACATACGGCTGACAAACAACGATGACTCTATCGAGATAGTTTGGAAGTTACGATATTCAGTTATCAGATGTAATTTTCATCATCATATTGTTATCGAAAATGAATGTTATCAAGAATGTGAAATATGTATCGGCATTAAATAGATAAATATGTTCGTAGAAATGAGTCCTAAGATATTAATAGAACTGAAAATGTCAACTTTCATGACCTTATTTGACGAAATAAATTCTATACTACAATGGAAGCCCAATGCTCTGATTAAGTTATTCTTTAATTCACCAAAATATTGCAAAAAGAAATGGACTACAATTATATTCCTTCTTTATTTAATTAACTAAATTATGCTTAAATAAAAATTTCCTTTTGTTACATAACTGATTGATTAATTTACATTTTAAACTTTTAATCATGCGAGATTTTGTTTGCCCGATTTCAGGAGAAGAATTTGATATTAGTGATCTATTAAGATTTAACTTTTTTACAATCGAAATCTTTATTGCTCTAATCTAGTCAAGTTAAACTAGCAAATCTATATATTTAAATATTGTTCGTATTAACACTGCTGAATTTCGTGAAAGAAATAGATATGACTGATATTTTAAAAACTGTTTCTTAATAAATTTTGAAAGTTTTCCATTTATTATGCATTCTTCAAGTTTTCAAACAATGTTCGAATGACTAGGATATAATATATCACATTTTTCTATAAAGACTTAACCATCAGATTTGCCGATATGATGAATTAAAATAATTATACTCAAGTCCTTTGAATCTTCCGTATATGATATTTTTTATTTTCTTGTATGCGTAGTATGGAAAAAATATAATAAACGTCAAAAAATTCGATTTCGAGGTTTTGACGAATCTCTACGTTTTAGATCTGTTTGAGTACGAAAAACACATTTTTTAGAAAATGTTTGTCTGTCTGACTGTGACGAAGATAGCACAAAAACGATTTGAGCTATACTATAGAAATTTGAAATATGATCTTTGTACCAAATTTGTAAATTGTGTACAAAGGATGTTTGACTGTTCGGTTGTTCCATTATAAGTTAATGCGATAATTACAAAACTAAAAGTATAGATTGATAAAATTCAGTAAAAGATTTAATACCTATAGTGCAGACACCTATCGTAAAAGATAACTCGATGGATTCAATAAAAATGCTTATTTCATGCCAAAAATGATTTCTTAACTATTGCATGGCAATGCTATTTAAAGCGTTCCCTGGCATGACAAATCAGAGACTGCTAGAAAAATTTGGTTTGACCTCTTCCGCTGGTTTTATATTATAAGTTCACTTCCCGCTTCATTATTTATACCTACTATTATAGTTGGTGTATGTGGTTTTAAGACTTAAACTTCCAAATTTCTGAAAGAAAAGCATATAATATTCAATGGATCATTTTGTTAAGATTCTTTATTTTTACTATTTAAATATTTATATTATTTCTTAAATTGACCAAATTTCAAAGTACAAGGGCAAAAAAATTAACGGCCTCAAATTGATTTGCTTCTATAGAAGCATTTGGGAAGATGTATTTTCTATTAGCGTCGTAATTCTCATTTTAATCCATATCTGGATCAAGTTTGTATTAATTTAATTAATTTCATCTGGAAAATACCTACCAAATAGTTTTTTTAATTTCTTGATTGCTAAATTTTTATTTCTTTTTTTTCGTCCCCACCCCCACCCACCCCCTTTTTGGGCCTTATTCCAAAATACGCAGCTTAAATTGTTAATTTTGGGGAATGCAATATGAAATGCAAAAATCTTACAATTCGGTTTTCTTGGATCTTTCCGAATTCCTTTCATGTACGATATCCTGCTTTTTGCTTTACGCATTATTTCGCAATGTCAAAAGTTCAAATAAATGTACAAATGAATCAAATGCTTTTTTTATTCAGTTTTGGTTTTTGCTTTTATTTTAAAAATGACACGTATCGAAATAATTATTGCTTCAGAAAATAATTTAATTTCTATTTAATAGACTATTGTTTTCTCACAAAACATTTAAACTAAATCTTAATCCTGTGTTTTCGTTCTTTTACCTTTCATGCTATGTCCAGATAAGGATAAACGTAGAAACACCTCATTAAATTTTCTTACTGTTAAAATTAATTGAAAAAGAAAAAAAATATTGAAGTTCGCAAATCCCGCTGGAAGTATTTGTTTCGATAGCTATCTTAAGCTGAAACGAATAACATTTTTATACCTTTGTTAGTTCCCTTAAGCTGTTTGTTCTACCTTCCAGCAAATTTTTTATAGTTTCTTTTGATAGCATTGTTCTGGCTGTTTGTATTGTAAGTTTTGTTTGCATTCCCCTTCTCGTGTAATTAACAGACTTGCCGTCTTGGCCACGCGTGAAAAGAATCAATGTTGGATCTTCCAACATTGCAAATTTTTGCTTTGTTTTATTTTGAAATATTTTCCAGCGGTTGACTGTAAAGTACTTCACGGAATAATTTCAAAAATAAGTATAAGAATACGAAGCATTGTTTTATCCTTTTTCGTTTCCTGAAAAGATATTGAATGTGTTCTATTATATTATATGTAAATGTTTAAAAAAAGATTGATTTTGTGCTTACAGGCAATTAGAACGATATGAATAGGATTTCAAAACAATTATTCTTAAAAATAAAATGACAAAACATTGAACAGATATTGTAAATACTCTTGTTTATTTATACATGATGTATATTTCTATAATTGCTTTGTGAATTATTTTGAATGATTTTTCTTAACAAATGGAACTAGGAATTCATTTTCCATCCAGTAAATAATTAGTAAAGAAGATTTTTGCACGTGATAAATAAATTGAACAAAATATAAGTATTCCTTATAAATTGAATTCGAATTTCGTTCTAGCATTTTGAGCTTTCCTTAGTATATATTAGCAAAGCTTGTACAACTTTGTCGATGGCATGATGCATGCCAACGAAATCGAAATACTGTGATATAAAATAAGGTTGTGAAAATCAAATATAAAAATATAAATTTTGCATGTTTGTCTATGTTTTTCACGACTGTTGATATATAATAGATAGTTTATCTATTTTTATTTCGTGCTAAACTGTAGACGATGAAATTTGAAACAAATAATTGAAAATGAAGGCGTGCAAATGAATAAATAAAAGAAATTGGAAATGAAATTGAAAACCTTTCTGAAAATGTTATTAGAATTTAAATTACATAAAGTAACATTCATAAATTTTAATTTCCTATTTTATTGCTTTGCAAACTAGAGAAGTAACAGATTTGCACATGGATCCCAATTTCTTGTGAGGAATCAGCGAAATAAAGCTTTAAACTCATCAAGAAAATAATTAAAAATCTGTAGAAACGTATTTCTGTCGTTCTTGATTTAAATTAGAAGTATTCAAGTATTAAATTAAAACTGAAGGAATTGAAGAAAGGTGAATGAATTTGAATACCAGATTCAGGGCTTTTAGCTTTAATTTTCAATATCTTTTCGAGGACACTATTGTTTTTTTAACTTCAAAATTCAGTAAATTATTTATTGGTTCAATATAATTTTTATAACGTTAAGTATTTGCTTTATTCCATGGCTCACTGTTTTTTTTTTTTTTTTCCCCCTATGATCATAAGAAAATGTATGACAGGCAAAAATGAATGCAAAATCATCCGAAAAATGCAAAATTTCAAATAATTTCCCGCTGTAATTTTAAAATCTGAATTGCATTGTTACTTAGATTGGTCATTTAGCATATTGTCGCTGCCGATCTTGATGCCTAACTTTACTATCAAAAATAATCATTTGAAGACTATCAGTATATTAAATTTTATGATTTAAGTGAGATATACTTGTCTAAATTCCACGGGCATATTCCTTTAATATGTGCGTATTACAACATTAAATAAGGTGGCATAGGGCAAAATTCTTAATTATAGATTTCTGTGTGTCTTAATTATTTAAGTGTAGCAATCATGAATATAGGTATTTTGATCCTGAAAAGGGGATCTTCGTGTTCTATCGCCAATTTTAGAATGCGCCGTGGTTTCAAAAAATCAATGTTTTTGTCATTTTTAAGGCCAAAAATGATAAAAATGACAAACACCCACACACACGTTACTGTACCTGAGGCAACATTTACAACAATTATATCGCTGATGACGGCGATGAAAGAAATAAAATACACAAAATGCCCTTATCATCATTTGACTTCTCAGCGTTAGTTCATGGCACCTACCTGAGAACCTTTTATTAATTATTAGTCTAAAAGTTTGAAGTTATAGGAAACTTTTATTCGCGGCATCTCTTCAATTAAATCTGGCTGAAAATTTACTTTTGCCGGTATGGAAGCCCAGACTTAGCTATCAAAAAGCAGTGAATCAATTGATGAATAGAATCGTATTATTATGAAATAGTTATACAACAAAAAAAAAGAAATTTTTAATTCCTTCTTATAATTTTTTTAATACTAGTAGGTGCCATTTTGCCATTTTTTATCAATCGTTATTTTGATAGGATAATAAATAGCCGCATTTATATTGGGGAAAACTGACTTAATATTTTAAGTTAAATATAATTATAAAGTCATATTGTAGAGAAAAGATATACCTTTAGCCGATTGAACCTATTATTCTCAGCAGTCCTTTCCTCAAAGGCCTTGGATCAGTTTACGGTACTCTTGGTTCAGTTAATTCGCGTGACTAGATTTGGACAGGTAGGATACGTGCTTTAGTACCAGTACAAAAAGGTCTGAACTATTGCATAATTGTTAACTACTTATCTCGGATAAATAAATAGAGGCCGACATTTTCATTTTTTGTACTGCCTAACTTTGTATCATGCCTAAATTAACCTTCTATAACAATCTTTCGCTATAAATTTATTTTCACATTACCAATAGAACAAGTTGAAATTCTATACAGTCAAATTAAACCAAGGATAAAAGTTTAAAAAAAAGTTTATTCTCAATTTTCAAGCACATTTTTTTTTTAATTCTCTCCAAATTTCGAAAATATAAAAGGAAAAAAAAATTATGTGGTGCAAATTTATTAGAAGCAAAAAAAAAAAAAAAAAAAAAAAAAAAACTAACTAATATTGTTTCTGATTTCCGCGGTTTCTATATGAGGCTTTTGTGTTAGAAATGTTTCTAATTTTTCATAATTCCATAGGAATGCTATTTTGTAAAAGGGCTAATTCTACCATCAGCGTAGTATAAAAGTATAGGATGTATGAGAAGTAATTATTCAATGTATTTATCTGAAAATTAAAAGAGTTACTATTAGAGTGAGTTTAACTTTTCTACAATCTATTTTAGGTTGTTATCGGGTATTCGAAATCTTATCAAACAAAATTTCGTAATCTTTAAATTAGTTACTAGAGATTAAATGCCTATCATTTGGTAAAATTATTTTCATACTTTAAAACTAAGGTTTGCCAGTGTTTGTTTATATCATCAGTTACATATTTAATAAAGTTTCCAAAGTTTATATTACCTATTACATATTTTATAAAGTTTTGAAATTTTCTCAATGTATATATGTTTAAAAATTAGAAATCGTTTATCTTAATATATTTTAGAGTTAGAATTACAATTATATCTACTTTATCCAATATATTACAAAATGGATATATCATTATCGTATAATGATTATATTTTCATAAACAGTGAGAATATTATCCTGAGATTTGAATTTTAATTTCATTAATAAACATTATAATGCATTCCGGAATTCAAAGAATAAACATAACTTTCATTCATCCAGAAGAAATAGTTATGTGCTCTACTTGCTGAAAAATTTATGTGAGAACTTGTGGGAAACGATGAGATAGCGGAAATCTTCTCAGATTGGGTTCATTTCGCTGCGATTAAATATTCTTAGGGTTAGATGAACCGGATAGCATAAGAAACTCTTAATTTCAAAATAAATGGAAGCTAGCTCTCTAATTCCAGAAATCGCCTTCCATAATACCATCGCTGTGTAACAGAATTCAGAAATTCTTCTCATTAGAGCTGTCTTCTCTTGGCGACTCCGACCAAGCATAGCGAATTCTATCATCAGCTGGAGAGAAATGATGTGAATTTCCGTCATACATAATACATGACAGGAATCTCACTCTGCAGCCTATTAAGGAGCCGCCGATGTGAAACTCCAAGCCTAGGAGTAATTTCTTTAGAACTATCCGATTCATCGAATGAAGAAAATATGCCATTTATTTCGAAAATGTCAGCTTTCTTGAATAATAATTAAGTCTAAATCGAAAATATTGCTTATTGGAATAAAATTTTCTTATTCACAATCATTCAAAGCAAGAATTACTACATAAAAACTAAAGATAAATTTTTAGTTTTTTTACATGCTAGGAATGACTTTTAATTAGCTATCCAAATTAGAAATAAACTATAATAAGTTTAAATTGCAAAAAAAAAAAAAAAAAAAAAAAAAAAGGTTAAAAAGGGGGAAATGCATCAGGTCTGAAGACTTTTTTTATGGATTCAAATTAGAAATTTCCTTCCGTGAGATGCCTGACTTTCGTCCAAGTATTAACCTTTCGTGACCCGAAAATCCCCCCAAAATAGAGATTTTTGCTGACAAGAATTAATATCAAAAAACAATGACATTCAAATGAGACAATAATAAACTAAATATTATTTCAAAATCCTAACTGAAGCGAAACCACATTTAAAAAGAATCAAACTAAACTACTTAGAAGACAGTTATCAAACCAAAAAACCTCAAAGAGATATAAAAGCAAAAACTGGTCAACTAGTTATTAATGTATATTTTATATATTTATTCAAATTTTATACTAATTGCTATTAAAAATAATTTGGGCAATTATATTTATTATTAGCAATACTTCACACTTCTTTCAAATTTTGTTAAAATCAGGTTATGAAAAGTCGATCTGATTGTTTTTTCGGTTACACTTGAACACGAAAAACATAAAATTGGAACTGTCTAAGCAAATAAAATTTTGCAAATGAAAAAAAAAAATAAATAAATAAACTTTTGCCACCAAAATTGTAAGCGTTTTCCAGATATTTTATTCTGTCTTTCGTTGGTTTATCTGTAAACTCGTGTCCGTATCTAAAAATATCAAATTAGATAGTATTATTTTTAATATGTATATTATTATTATTTTAATTACAACATTATTGTTGGGTGTCTAATTTTGAATGCACCTGGTCAATGAAAATAGATATTGCTCTAAAATTATTTATATATCTTATTCTCTGTGCAAAGAATAATTAGAATAATTTATAAAATGCTTCATTTATAGAAAAAAATATTCAAAATTTGTGAGAAATACTTTTATATTAATTTAATTTTAAAAAATGCACATCAAAACATTTTTATTATTTCAGTATTTTAACATGTGTAATACATACATTTATATAGTTACATCGAAAAAGATGATGTGAAATATAGAATGGAAATATTTAGATTATCTTTCCATTTAACCGCTGAAACTTTCAGAACAAAAATATGTATCTCATGTATTTTTAAAGAGAATTTAAATCACTGTAAAGCATTAAAAAGATCCGGCGAAACTCAGTTAATACATGTTAGCGTCATGTGATGTCGTTTTTATTGTGAAACCAATGTACATTTAATGAAAGATAAATATTTATGGCATCCAATTCTGTTTTTAATAAGAATTACGTTAATTTTTTTTACAAACTCAATTTTTTATGAACGAATTCCTTGATTTTTATTGAAAATTCTTAAAAACATTTTTTGAATTTTGATTGCTTTATTTTATTTTAAATTTTCGTAATTTCGTGGAAATTGAATTTTTATTTAAATCTTGATTTCAAGTTTCGAAATTAAATTTTTTTTACTATCTACATTCAATAAATAAATAGTTTAAAAGTATAGTGCGTCTTCATTTTTTTTTATGAGTATCATCATTAAAATTCTTATAATAACTATTACAGAAAAGAATTATTTGTTTTACTTCTTTAAAAATAAATTTTAATAAGAGGTTTAAGTCTAATTGAAATATGAAGGAAATAACCATTTTGTCTTCAAAAACGATTCTCTAAATCGCTATGTTTTAGATTTTAAACAAGAAATGGGTCGATGTGGTTGATATTAATCCTCGAAATTGAGAAGGCTGCCACAATTCCTTTTCATTGAAAGTAACCGCATGGCTTTTAAAGTTAATTTAATACTCTTGGCACTTTCGACCTTTGACCAAGCCATAATTGAACCTATTGTACTCAAACTTTTGAAAACTTGATTTTTAGAGCAGTGATATAGACCACTTATTGTTCGTTCCCGTTGGATCCTTTTGGACTCGCACAAGTGTTTCCAAATTCATTTGAGGTTTAATTTCTTCTTATTGCGTCATATAACCGCATCTAACAAAGCTATCCATTATGAAATCTATCCGTTTCTTATATATAGAAATCCATCCTTTTCTTTATTCTTTAACTTCTCTTATGTGAAGTATATGAAGCACTTGCATTGGAATTATTACAATATTACGACTATGAAATTTTGCTGAAATTTTAACGTTCTGTACAAGGAATTTAAAAAAATGAATGGAAAAGAAATGGTCTTTGTATTTGGCTGTCTATTCAGGCATGTGTGAACAAAATAATTCATAAACAAAGAACTAATTGAATAAAACTTGACATATGACCTTTTTACTAAAATTACTGATCTGTATGGATATTAGGAATGAATCCGTTAAAAAGAAGACATACTTTTTCATAAACAAATGTTCAATGGTTTTGAACATAATGATTAACATTATCACATTTGTTTGTTTAAACAAATGTAAATACCTGGAAGACAAAACTTCACTTAACAGTTGTTTTTAATCATAAATAAAATAATTTTCTATTGCTCGTTTATAGTTACAATCGATACCTAATTGAGTTGCGAAGATGAGAAAAATGCATGGGAATCCGTCACCCTAACCTGTGCTCCATCTCTGATAACCTAATCGAGGGTCATGCATAGTCCATATTTATAAAAAAACGTTCGTGAGTATGTGGGTGTAAAATAGCGTTTTATTTTTTTCTTTCAGAAAAGGCATCTATATAGATAAAAAGAAAAATCTTATATAATATCTTATAAAATATATAATCTTATATAAAATCTTATAAAATTTGATTTGATCGTTAGGGCCGTTATATAATATAAAATTTATTTCCTGTATCTTGGAAACGGCTCTAATGTTTAAATCATATTATATATAAGAAATGCTCGTTTAAAATATAATATATATATTATGATCCGCAAAATTTTTCTCTTTTGTAACTCGAATCAGATATTTCCGGAAAACTTGCTTCTAATAATTTTTATTTTAAATATTATATTTTGGACCCAAATTAGCATAAAATGTTATATTTTGCAAACACTCTATTGCTACAATATATTTTTTACTTGTGTATTTTTAAATCATAAATTGCTTACTATACGAAGAGAAAAATTTGCCTTTTTTGAAAAACTTTTCATTTTTGTGGAAATTAGAAAACCAGATGATCACTGAGAAACGTTACATTAAAATGAGCTAGATTTTAAAAAACAAAATTTTTGTCAGCATAAAGTTAGTATTTTAATCTCCGATGATATAGTTAATAAAGTTAAAAGATCAAAAAAAGAGTCCTTTGTAAATTTATGCTTGTTATGTGTTATTATAAAATCAGTATTTTACAATGCATTAAACTATATTATTCCTCCATCTTGCAATGACTAGGATTTTTCTAGAAATTCAGCAACAAATGTTGAACTTTCGCAGGAAGAAAAATAATGCATTATTACCACCATTTTTGTATTATATGTCTGTAATGATATCTCTTAATCTAATTTAAATCTTAATTCCTATTTTTATTAATTATCTAAAGTTTGCTCTTATTTCCTAATGTAATTCCCACTTTTTTATTTAATTAATTCAACACATCCTCTGTAAACTGCTGAATGAAGCAGGTTCTCACGCTCCGAATGAAGGGTTAAAAGTCCTTTGTGTTTGCAATATTCTTTTAAAGATGCCTAAATTTCCCTTTTCTAAACCGACACGTATCAAAGAAATTCCTATCAAATCTCATTGTAAAATCACTGAGGGATTTTTTTCTTTGTTTGCGGTTGTGTCGCAATGTACGCGGACGTCAGTTCTGCCATCGCTTCTTGCTACGTAATATATATGCTTCTCATGTAAAATGAATCGGAGTTAAAAATTTTCAAAATTTTCTATTATTCGGGCACGCAACTCCTAAAATATGTTTACATGTATATTATGGACAGTGTTTACATGTATATTATGGACAGTGTTTACATGTATATTATGGACAGTGTTTACATGTATATTATGTTTCATGGACAGTGTATTTTATATCAATTGCAATAGAGTTGATAAGGAATCTGCTGTCACAAAGGTCCTTCAGGCAGTTAATGGTTAGTAAGAATAAATCTTACTATTTTATTTCTTTGCATATGAAGTAAAATTCAAATTTACATTTATAGATACACCTACAAAAATATATTTACAAATTACAGATAGAAATCAATTTTCCAGTTATATTTTTTTCATAAATTTATGGCTTTATTACTATTATTCCTGATGCTTTCATATGCGAGGATTCTTAAGTTAAATTATTTTTCTACAGTCCTGTTTGTTTAAAGATAATTTTCATTTTCATTTTTTTTGTTGCTGTTCCGGATAGCTTCGATGAATCATTTCCATTTAATAATAAAAAAAAGGACAAAATTATTACGGGATGAAGAATGAAATTTGAGGTGAAAAACCAGAGGAGGTTTCAGTATGGTTTACTGGCTCGACCTGGATAAATTTCCTTTGGAGTGAGTGGAGTATTCCATTACATTGTTCGAATAACGAAATTTCCATTTTTCTTGCCAAAGCCTTCTGCTAGCGAAAGAGTGAGCTTATGACTTTGCCTTGTATACGCTGTCCAGGGTAGCAACGCCCTCTTTTCATCGAAAGCATGCGCCTGGCCTACGCCTTTCTTTTTTTTCCCTCGTCTAATTGACTTTCTTTGGAGAGGTGGGGGAAAGGTCAACAATCTGGTCGAACATCTTTCAGTCGGTTTTGGAACAAAAAACTCCCGAAACTGGGAAGGATATAGGACACGGGAGGGAAAGTGAGGGAGATCCGATGACTTCGACTAAAGGGCTTTAGAGGGAAAGTTTTTTTCTCCATTTCCTCCTCCCTTCTTTTTCTTTTATTTTAAGGGGCTCTGTTTCCTTGGAATTATGCTACAATAGGGGAATTTTTTTTAAAAATCTGAGTTGCTGATCCCTTATTTGGTACTGCATGCTTGACATGTATTATCGTAAATTTACTGACAAACTACTATGCTTCTTTTACCTTTTGTAGTTGACTGGCTGACAGAAAAACTTTGGCGAGCTTTATATCAGATGGTGTGAAAAGAATTTGTATTTTTAGTTTCTCCTATAGGCAATATGTTGAAAGTATTGTAATTGTCAAAAAAATTCAAATTCGAGATTTTAACGAATCTCCACTTTGTAGACTTCCCTGAATTCGAATAACAAGTTTTTGGACATTGTTCATTTGTCTGTCTGTGGCAAAGATAATTATCAAATAATTTGAGCTGAATAGTTGAAATTTGATATATGCTTTTTACACGTTGTTTGCAGATTTCTTTCAGATTTGAGTAAATTCTTGTAAGAGACGATCTGTTAGGTTGTTTGAAGATCAGTTTACACGATAGTTTCAAAACTAAGAGAGCTAGACGGATAAAAATTAGTGCAGAGCACCCGCCGCCCCCCTTAGATGGCCGGCCCTGCATACATGTTTCACACATAAGTATTTGCTTTTTGGTGAAACCGCACCTATTTGTAGTGCTTGTCAAAAGCACTATTCAGTTGTACATATTTTAACCAAGTGTCCAGTTTTAAACCTCCAAAGCCGCTCATTTTTTAATACAATTGTTTCAGATCTTAACGATCTTTTGGGAGATAACCCTCACTATAATATCTTCCTTTTTTTACAACCAATAATCTTTTTACCTCATATATGATTAGTTTTATAGGGCGAAACTTGAGTTCAAACATTTAACCATTTCTTAAAACGAACTGGATGTATTTTAAAACCTTTTTATTGTAATTTTTTTTTTTTTACTCTACGTTTGTATTCACCATAGGTTTGACGCAGCATAACCATATCTGGCTTTTGCGCCATTGAAATCTAAATTCAATCCAATTCTTCAGAAATAAGTAAACGCGATCATTTAAAAGCGCCGATGACTTAACTATATCATAGATGGCATGAGAATTTGGAAACAAGTGCAGTTGTGAATAACATTTTTGTTTCAGTCGATTGAGAACAAGGTGTCTGAAACACAAATTCGATTTTCGCACAATATTAACCGTATGCCGGGGATTAATCGCTAAAAACTCACCTAGAATTATACGATACACTCATCAAAAATGATAAATTCCTACCAAATATTAATATTGAAAATTTACTATTGTATGACAACGCCATGAAAGGCGTTTTCTAGAATAACAGCTTTAGTAAAGAAAATACGAGAAGGTTTTGGTGGTACAATTCCCGTGGACTTACAAAATAGTAAACCAGGGGGTGAGGGTGGATCTTAACAAAATAATTTAAATTTCTTTTAGATTTGTTAATTTTTTGCACGCGAGTTATTGAAGCTAATTAATTCTCTTGAAAGTGATCCCCAATTAAATGTTTTGTTTGCAGTGTCTTTGTTTTTTTTAAAGAAATGTATTATACAGAATTCATATCAAAATCATTAATATATATATATATATGTGTGTGTGTGTGTGTGTGTGATCTTAGATTTTTAGAAGAGGAAAAGGTTGCTGCAAAATTTATTTTGTTCAAGATCACCTGACATTACAGCTATGGCATTTCGGCATATTTTAGAATCCCTGTAATCCCTTCTTATGCAATGGAAATGCTGATTGAATAAGAAAAAAAA